>LNSY01382178.1:0-13774 GCA_002024485.1 Artocarpus camansi
AAAAAAAAAAAAAGATTACAAATCGTGGGGGAGAGCCAAAGGTCGAGGAGCACATTGAGAAAAAAAGGAGGGTGATTTTGTAATTTTGTGTTGGCGAAATTCTTTTTGCCCTTAAATGGTCTTTTGTTAAAACTTCTTAAACTTAGGCCTACCGATTCTCATTCTATTTTTATTTTGGCCTAATTTTCTCATTGACGCTTATTTTTCCCACAAAGAGTAAGTGAATTTTTTAAAGGTGTCAATTCAGATTATTTGACTAAGCCCATGAAGGTAAAAGAAAAAAATAGATCGAGCCAAGATTGGTTCGCATTAAATATCCAACACACCCACTAGATGGGGAAGGGAGGCCAGCCTTGCCTAGAAGCCCATCAGCCCTAGGACCGTGCCTGGATCTTTATGCAAGCCATGTTGGTGTTAAGACTGAGGCCAGCTTGGTTGTCCCAATCCAAATTGGCACTACTACTTTTCTACCATAAAATTTGTGTTTTTTTAAATGTTAGATATGCTTAAAATCACATTAAATTAAACAAATATGTAAAAAAGAAAATTTTGATATGAATTAATAGTTCAAAATAGAATTTCATCAATATGGTATTTTTTAATCATATTTATGAATCAGATTACCTAGATTAAGACTCAATCTATTATCCAATCCGTACATATCACATCGAAAAATTCCTAATCTAAAAACAATTTGTGAACACCATAATTCAATCCAATTTGAGAACCACGACATTCGCGGATTGGTTTCTATGGATTCATAGATTGAGCTTTTAAATTTATTAAAAGAGATAGCAATTAAAATTAACATAGTATAACATAATATAATTTCATAAAATCCAACCTATTACAACCCAATGGAATGCAAGTCTTTGATAGTAAGCTATAATGAATAAATTTAAATAAACTATAAGTATGAGTAAATGTTATGAGTAAATAATATTGGTTTTTGTAATTGGTGAAGTTTTTTTTAAGCTTATAAATTTTGGACACGCTGCCATAGGAGTATAGGTTTATAAATTTATCGAAATTTTGTAGGTATGTGTATGTGTACATGTATATGTATGTATAACTTGTACCATACATATATATTATATGGACTAAGAAATACTCAATCAGTAATTCAATCCGTATATCCCAAATTAGAAGAATCTCAATCCAAAACAATCTATATTTTTCATAATCCAATCCAATCTACTAGATTGGATTGGATTGAATAGATTAAATAAATTGACGGATTAACTGAACATTTTATTCGTAACCCATTGTAAATTTTTTTTAAAAAAGAAAAGTTTAATCTACTTTCCTTTTCACTGTTTTATAAATTATGAAATTTATAAAATATCCTTGAAGTTCTTTCCCTTTCTAAAACTATCTATATATTGAAAATTATGGTTGACACAACAATGTCAAGTTAGTTGTTGTGCTAAGTAAATGGATGGAAAATGTTAAATATAAAAAGGTGCATAAACTTAGTGCATAAACTAAAGAATTGTGTAAAATTTCTCTCAACATAAATAGATAAAACTTTTAAAATATAAGTAAGCTTCAAGCTCATTTTAAATATTTTTAATTTTTTTATTTAAACCTTTTAAAATATGTTTGATTACCTTGTTTTTGTTTATTTTTATTCTTTTAAAATAAGGAATTCTTTTAGTAGAGAAGGCAATTTTGCTTCACAAAGGAAGCAGAGTGTTTTATCCATTGAATTAAGATTTTAGTGATTTGATCTATGACTATCTATGTTAAAATGTTGCAATGCGTAATATAGAACTGCTTCTAGTTGTAAATTAGACTATTAAAAAGTACATTCGACAACTGAAACACCTACGCTTTATCGATGGAACAAAATTACCTTCTCCATCATAAAAATTGCCTTTAAAACAAGAAAACAACTTCTCTTAAGGTTGGGGGATCAGAGGTGGGGGTCGAGTTGGGACAAGGTCAAGATTGAATATCAAAGTTATGAAGCCAATACTAATTTAATAAGACATGATATAATTATTAGACTAGGTGTCCTACAGATTAAATGATATAATAAGTTTTTGGAGACATTTAATGAATAAAGAGTTTATTTATTATTTTCATATATCAAATGTTGTCGTCTTTATGTTTATTTTTGTTGAATATATGATAAGAAAATAAAAGTCTAAGACTGTCAATCTAAACCTTTAAAATCATACATATGATAGAATGATTCTGTAAAAAACATGAATCTTAAAGGTAATAGTTTTAGACATAGTGTCTTAAGAAATAAAATGTTATAAAAAGTTTTTGAAGACATTTTATTAATAAATAGTTTATTTATTATTTATATACCAAATGTTGTCCTCTTTCTGTTTATTTTTATTGAATGTATGATAAGTAAACAAAAGTCTAAGATTGTTGGTCTAAACCTTTAAAAATCATGCATATGATGGACAAATTATAGGAAAGACATGAATTTTAAAGGTGATAATCTAAATTATAAGATCTACAATCAAGAGAATAAAGTTGGACGCTTTATTTATGCTAAGATTGTTATATTTTCTACATCTCTAACAGAAGATTGCTTGTTTTGGTTATCAGAGTGGGACTCTGCAAGTAAAAACATTGTTACATTGTCATAGATGACAATGTATTGCATCGGGATAAAAAGTTAAATTGATTTAGTCAATAATTCTGTTTGTTTAAATTAATTTACTTTAGACAATCATATATGTGGTGTAGACAATCATATATGTGGTATCTTAATCCTAGAATGACTAATGGGCCTACATTCTTGACTTACGTCTTTTGATGTACCAAAAGATAACATCCTGATTTAATAATGGTACATATATCGGTACTTAGAGACATGACTCTTAATTGACTTAGAGTAGTTATTTATAGATATGAAATCTATTGATCTTTTGTAGAGTTAATGATATTCTCTTATATACATTATCTTGTAATTAGAAAACTAAAGCACTCAACTATTTGAATACATAGGTATAATAGATATGGTATACTATTTATGAATAGTAAGCATTTTAATGGTGTGATAATGGAAAATAAGATAAAATAATCCATAAGATAAAACAGAATTTATACTTAAGCCGATAATAAATATTCTACATGGATGTGATATATTATGATATGTTATAGATGGTTAGCTTATTGGAGCTTTGTAATTTTATACAGTTCGAGAGTAAAGCTCTAAGCTTTTAATGAAGTACCATTAGAGTTAATAATTATAAAATATGTACCTGAGATATGTTATTTTATAATTTTAGGAGCTTGAACTACATATAATTATTAGGTTTCCTTTGCTAGGTAACAATAATCCTGTAACGACACAATGTGTTTTCCTATATATTAGTAACTTATGTTAAATTATTAAATTGGCTAAAATATAATAAGAGTAGATTTAATAATTCATATTAGTTTATCAATTAAATTAATTTTGTAAATTAATTCAAGATAAACATATTGAAATATTTGGATAATATTTTATTTACTATGGGATTATCTATATATGACTATTTTAATCTAATAACTTTTCAATTGGGTATTTGAATTAAAATTAAGGCTCAATCTAAAATTCTCGATGAAAATAAGATATTCCAAGGATTCTTTATTATCGTGTTGGCCGACTAATGGGAAACTTCGACAGGCCGATAGAGTAAGGTTGGCAGACCAATCTTCCAGATTGGCATGCCGAACATGTGATAATAAATATACAAGTTTTTGACATGTTTTTTATCAAAATTTAATTTAGACTCGAACTTTGAGACCTAATCTGATAAAGTTTAACCCCAAATTCGACCACTATAAATAGGAGGTGAGTTTTCTTTGTTATTCAAATCGTTTAAGAAGCATAGAGTGAGTACTCTAGTGAGAAAAACTCTAAAACTTCTTAAGAGCTATTGTTCAACATCAAGAACCTTATCTCTAAGTCTCCTCAAGTGGTAGGAAGGAGAGCCACCGAACAAAAAGCTGTACGACTTGTGATCACTTACACTTCGATCGTGGATGGAGAATAGCAAAAAAAAAACTAGTTAATTGATGCTCTTCTCAAACATTATTCTCTTTATGAATTCCTGCTACTTTCTGTATATAAAAAAGGTATGTAAGATTTGTCATTAATTTACGTATATAGCATGTCAAACTTTCTCAAATTAGTTGCCTTCATAGGAGAAGGTTAATCTTGGATTGCCTTCATCTTTTTCTTATCTATTCGAATTTGCCTTTTGTTGATCTAATGTCCTAAGGATTTAACTTCTTGGCAGTAGAATTCACATTTCTCTTTCTTAACAAAAAGCTTGTATTCCCTAAGCTTTTCAAACACTTGCCTCAAATGATAAACATGTTCAACCAAGGTCTCACTATAAACCACAATATCATCAAGATTAAGCACAACAAGCCGATCCAAAAACTTATACAACTCATCATTCACAAGGTTGTAGAAATGTGGCAGATGCATTGGTTAAGCCAAATGGCATCACCAGAAATTTGAAAGAGCCATACTAGTCACATAGTCATCTTCCCTTCATCACCAACCACCACACGAACCTGCCAATAACCCGACCTCAAGTCCAACTTTGTAAAGTAAGATGCCTTGGATAATTGATCAAACAAGTTAGCCACATTAGGAATCGGGTATCTTTTCTTCACCATGATCCTTGTTTTATGCTCAATAATCCACAAGCATTCTTATTGATCCATTTTGCTTCCTTTAAGGCAAAACCAAGGCACCATAGGGGCTTTCAAGGGTTGAATGAAACTTGCCTCTAGCAACTCATCCAACTATCTCCATAAATCTACTAACTCTTAATGGGCTATCTGATAAGGGGCTTTTGTAAAGGGCCTAGCACCAAGATCCAACTCAATCTTGTGGCCTATTGCATGGCAAGGAGGAAGTTCCTTCAGTAATTCAAGAGGCATCATGTCGGCAAACTCTGCCAAAACATCTGCTATCGAATTAGGGACTTCAACAACACAATTAGGCTTCATCTCAACAAGAGTAGCAACGTAAGCCTGTTAGCCTTCTTCATTACTGCGTTGAACTACTTAGCAGATTGCAATTCAATCTTCGTTCTCTTTTTGTTGTTTTGTCCAACCGCTTAAACAAAGCTGGGGGAATTCTCATCACCAATGAAAATCCCATATAAATAAGGCACTATTGAAACTTTGGCTTTAACCAGAAACTCAATTCCAAGGATCAAATCAAAATCATCTAATGGAACAACAAACATGTTGATCTTACCTTCCCATGAACCAATGATGGGTTTGGCCGTTGTATACGCTTAAATTGGCCTTACCTCTGAATTCACCACTTTCAACTTACTAGAATTCTTTGTCACAATGAGTCCTAACCTACCCACTTTACGTTGGGACACGAAATTATTTCAAAGGGTTCATGTGACTCAGGGCTTTGCTAGACTTGGCATCACAATCAACTCCAACTTATGCAATCAACGCACTAAGTTTCTCTTTCTTTAGGACAATCTTTGGCTCAATGAAGGCCATTACTAAAAAAACAACGCATGTTCTTGTTCTGGTTCGATGAGGACTCACCCCTACCCTTTTTTTCCTCATCATTTATCTTTTTATGGCCACCGTGCTTCTTTCCCTCCTTAGAGGAATTGGACTTGTTTTTCTTGCCATTGCCATCTTCCTTATTATCTATAGATGGATCGGCAAACTTGTAATCAACAAGAGCATCAGCTGCTGCCATGGCAGAGGGAAGATCCTTCACACACTATGACACAACTTTACACGTGCCCAAGGTTGCAATTTAGACAAGAAATTGAATAACTTGTCTTCTTTTGATATGTTCTTGATGTCTAACATCAAAAAACTAATCTTTTATGTTATCCCTCACTGTATCAATATGCTTCAACTTTTCGAGGGACTCTCTCGCCACCCATGTCATATTGCACGGCAAGAATTGATCCTTGACTTCTTTCTTTAGGGACTCCTAAGTTGCGACTCAAGGCCTGCCTGTACTTGCATCATCCTTAATTTAAGTGCACCACCATAGCTTCGTATCTCTAGATAGAAACATGCTATTGAGCGTAACCTATTCCTCATCTGGCATACAAGTAGCCTTGAAATACTATTCTATATCCCATAGGAAATTCTCAAGCTTCTTTGTACTCCGAGTGCCATTGAAGCACTTTGGTTTAAGGAGCTTCACCTTCAAGGTAGCATCATCAGACTTAGCAATGGGGTTGTTCATCACTCTCTTTAACACATAAAGATCAGTTTTGACGCTTGAGAGAGTTATCTTGACTGAGGCAACAAACTCAGAAAATATGACAACCACAGACTGCAACCAAGTTTCAAAATCCTTCACCCAATCCCGATGAGCATTCCCCAATGATAAGATCTACTCCACCTGTTGATTATTTTGAATAGCAAGACTCGCCACACTGTCTGTTGTTAGAGCACCAATAAAGTCCTCAAATTGAGAAACTCTCCCCGTCAACTCATTCATCTGAACCAGTCGTACACCCAACAATCAATCGGGCTCTACTACTAGTTGTTGTAGGGTCAATTTTTCACCAAAAAAATTTTCACCATCGTGATGGCCTAAGTGACCACCACTTAGTTAGCCAATCTCACACATAAGCATATAACTCATAGCAAACCGAAGGACCAACACACACAATCTGAATAACCCAGCGTAATCGAAACACAAGGCAACACATACATATAAGAAATCCCTTCCTAACCTTTATTAATCTCGCAACAAAGGATACACAGTGTTTACACAACACAAATCTTGACATCCCCATGCCCTTGCTCAAAACTAGAAAAATAAAGCCATACAAACGACGCCTAATCATTAGCCCTGCTGTAAGAACTCTACGCAAGCCACGTAATCTTTAGACAAGGAACCATGCCCCATAGGGCCCACACACTGCACAGAGGCTGGTAACCTCTAGTAACCACCACCCACATGTGTCTTTGATCAAGTCTTACACAATTCGATAATTGTGGTGCCTCATTGCCCCCAGGGACCTTTGACCATGCTATGTAGGCTTGGACTTCACAAAGTGAGCCAACAAAACTCACTACCCATATCAAAACCATGTCACCCAACTCGAGTATAGTTGCATGCATGCAAACCCGCCATGCATGATCACGTGCTAGTCCTCTTGACTAACCGAACTTGGCATAAGGCCATGCCACAACCTACTGACATGCCTTAACGCCTATGCCGGTGGCCTTGATGAGTATAACTCACCAAGCCACCATGCATGCCAACATCTAAAGGGCTAACAACATGGACGTATCAATTTTAGAAAATTTAGTTTATCAAACATTTCTTTTGAAACAATTCATCAAATCTTTACCAAATCTTTGCAAGAGTGTCTTCTTTATCCACAAGTTGTATTATGGAGTCATTGAGATGAAATATTATAGTACCTATTATAGTTTTGTGTACATCTTGTTTCTGTTCTTCAAAGAATCCATTTCGGAATGAGCCCGATTCCTTTGGTGCCCTAAGCTCCTTTTGTCGAGCAATAATCCCTTTGATTCTCTATGTCTAGATCTTGAAATCGCTAGAGCCATCAAACTTTGCTATTTCTACCTTCATGTTTCTCATGATTGGACATAGTAGCTGGCTAATTTGTTGATTCCTGCCTCAATTTTATAGTGCCCCACAGACGAATCCCATCCCATGGGTATATCTTTAAAATCCTAAAGATTTTTAGAACCACACCCTAAATCTCAATTTTCTTCTAGACCTTCTTAGTCTCTAAATTTCTTCGATCGATTTTGAATTGCTTTAACCCCTAAAGCTCTAATTACACTGTAGTAATTTCACTACACCAACTAATCACAAACAAAGAAAATTGAAAAGAATGAGAAGAACAAGCCAAGAAAACAACACCAAGATTTTATCAAGGTTTGGCTAATTGTGTCTATGCCCTTGTCGAACTCCCCTCAAAATTCAATCTATTTTCTTATTTTTGATTCAATCCTAGAAATTATAACACTTTAGGCCTATTTGGTTTTCTTCTCCAAAACGTTTTTGGTATTTTCAGAAATTTTAAAAAAGAAGTAGGCTTGGAAAGATGTTTGGTTACTAAAAAAAAAAACTAAAAGGGGAATGAAAACAATTTTATATCATTTTCATTCTAATTGTTTCTTCTTGCATCCTCTCACGGTGCCTCTTCTTCAAAAACTTCCCATCGATCGCCTTTCCTCCTTGTTGATCTGCCTTGTCTCCTATTTTCCTCACCTCTTTTTGAACCTTGTTTGGTTCTTCTTTCACTCATTTGGACCTTTGCTTGTGTGGGTTTTGGTGTCTCTCCTTCTCCCCTCTCCTCCCCACAATCTGCCGTCTGTCATACTTCCCCCATCCGTCTTCCATCTTTATTTGGTGAGTTGCCATCTTTCTTTTCTCACTCATTTAGACTACAGTTTGATTGTGGGTTTCGGTGGATCTTTCTCTCCTCTCACTCGTTGCTACGACGCTATTGTCTGTGAAATCGCCAAGGTATGTTCATCTTTGATTTGTTTTCTATGAATAAAAGTAGTTGTTGATGATGTTTCCTCTGTTGATCATTGATCTTTTATCCTCCTCGATTCAAAAATGCTACCTATTTTGGTGGCCATACATTCTCTCTGTTGATCTGTGATCAAGTCTCCTCCTTCATGCACGTGTGAATTAGGGCTGATTGTTTCGAATAAAAGTTCTTCTATGTTGAATCCCTCTGTTGATCTTGTTTTTATTTAGAATAAAAGCTATTCTGTGTTGTTTTCCTCCATTGAAAGAGTAGATTTTTTCTTTCAAATGATGTTATTCTGTGTTCTATCCCTCTATTGATCTATGCTTGGTCTTCTAATGGGGATAGAGAATTATTGTAAATAAATTAAAGTGCTATCTGGAATTTTTAATCCTCGTATATACAAGCAATAAAATTTTAACTCTGACTAGATTTGATCATCTTGTTGCAGTCTCATTATATCATTACTTTATAATCAACAAAATTAAATGCCTTGTAGTTGTTAATCATGTTTAATGCTTTGTGCTCCAATTACCTTTTTTTCCTTAATTTCTCCAACTAGCATTTTCTTAATCTTTTTTTCCTTTTCGGCCACAAATTTTATTTAGCTTTTTTACTATAATTTGTTTGTTAGTTCACACACAAAAACACACGTTGGAGTTCTAATACTGAATCAGGAATAAATTTCCAATCAAAACAAAATGGCCCTAAAAAAGGCTTATTTGCACTATCGTCCTGTGAATTTGTCAATCATTTTAAAGTGGCCCTCTCCTCATGAACTTTTTATTTTGACAATTAGTGATCCCTTGAATTACCATTATGTTGCAAAACTCTACTTAAAAATGACGTGTCCTTTTTTACATTTTACTGTTTAACTAAGAAGGTTCAAATTTGATTCTTTTGTGCATAATTAAATCCAATCTTATTTAGATTCTAGAAATTTTGAGCATTTGTAACACCTATATTTAAATTCTGATCCAAACTAACTGTGTGATGTGTAGATAAACTATGATTTTGTACTATGAATAAAACCTATGTTTGTTTCTGTATATACTGTGTTGCAGCCTATCTTGTCGTGCACTGATGGGTTATCATCCTTATTTCACCAGACGGTTCTTCTTTGTAATAAAATGACCTAAATTTACTGTCAACGTATTTACCAATTTATCTTCATCCTTTAATTAGAAAATCTAGGTATTAGTTCTCTCATTAGCCCTTTGAATGTTTTGTTACTGAATTTAGCTTTCTGCTTTGCATAATATTAATGTGATTGGTTTTCTTATCTATTTGTCCAATGATCATGTCTGTTTGGAAGAATGTTGCTATCTTGATTGAGATTGATACAAAGGCGATGATGAGTGTCAAATTTTAGGTTATTTCATTTATGAGGTTAGAGTTTCTTACACCTTATTATAGTCAGAGATACCATTTGCAATAATTTTAAGAATCTGAGGGTCCAACGTGACCTCAAAAATTGTTTAAATACATACACTCTTCTTTGCAAAATTGTATAGAGAGGTGTTTTGGTATTCTCAGAGCACGGTTTGCCATCCTCAAATATATAACCAATTACCCATTAGAAAAATAGGCTCAAATAGTTATCGCATGATGCGTAATTCATAATTTAATTAAAATATACAAACTTAATGATCATCTATTCACATTATACGATGTGAACAAGCTAATTGAAGCAATTAAACGATAAAGACGGTGACATAATATTGACGGACAAGAAATAAGATTCTTTAGCGTTAATGCTATTGATAGACAATATGTGTCTGACTTTAGAGACCAATTAACTAATCAAATGTGGCACATTACCATTAGTTGAGGATCGACAATTAAAATTCATGTATGTATCATACTTATTATTATGATGTCTAATTTGTAATGTATGATGAATTAAGGAAAGGTGACTTCATTGTATTAGTTTCTACATTATTTACAAGTATTTCATCATTTAATTGTAATTATAATTATTTTAAAATTAAATTACAAACAAGAAAAAGTTATGAAAATCTTTAAAAATAACTATATTTGTGTTAATCGATCGGACACAATAATAATAATGATTTGGATTGATGACATGACCAAACAGATTAATTTAAAATTTTTAAACATTCAGTTTGCAAAAACACTTATACCAAACTCATTTTTATTTTTCTTAGCTATTCTTAAAAAAGACAAAAAGTTTTAACTAAACACAATTTATAAAATAAGCCTAACGTATTTTTTAAAATATTCTTATTTATAGTTATTTTTAAAAACAAAAAACAAAATAAAAACACTACTAAATGAGCTTTTTGTTTCTCTAATTATTCTCTCACCAGAACCCATAGAATTTCCAAGAAAATTCAACAAGAATACCCAGTGAAACTCAATCCTCACTTTATCTCACAAACTCATACGATTCAATGTTTTATTGAATTTGTGTCTATGACATTCTAGACGTCACCTTATATCGTGACACTAAATCCTTGCCACTAGGATTATTACACGTCAAACGACGCTCTATTTCTAACCAAAAACGACCTGTCGTGCTAACTCTAGGATTTGAACTTCAGAAAAAAATCAACAAAAAAGAAACTCAAACTGAAAGTTATTATTTAAGTTGGCTGAAGAAAAAGAGAAACAAGTCTTTATTTTCTTCCTCTTCTTTAGTTCTTCAACATAAATCAAAATTCATGAGAAAAGATAGAGAGATCTGAAGACGAAAATATAGTCATATTTTTTCTGAAAATTTTGTTGCAGAAAAACCCAGATCGTCTGGTTATAAAGAGAGAAAAGAAATAAAGAGATTAACGAGCAGGTGGGAATGATCTTTTTGCATAGGTATGCGATTGGGAAAGTTGTCGCGGGTCGCGACGAGGCTCGTGCAAAAGGCGGCATTGGGGGGGCTGAAAAGGCACTATGTGGCGACGGTGCTCCGACGAGGGGTGTGGAGCGACGATGCTAGAAGTGGAAGAAAGAGAGAGAAAAAGAAAGAGAGAAGATGTTAGAGAGAGAAAGAACAAAGATAATTTAGTTTGCAATATCTATTTGTTCTGTTCGTCACATGTCAGCTACAAATCATGTTATCAAGCCACTATACTTTAATAATAAAGTTATCTGATGAAATCGTTTATTTTTAAAATAATAAAGCTAAGGGAAAATGACTATTATATATATAGTTACAACATCGAACCAATCTCAATATACTCTAACTACAGTTGCAAAGGAGCCAACATTAACCGCTTGCACCCCCACTGACACAGTCCTATCAGTCATTGCAAAAGGCTGCACATAGTCCCATCAATCCCCAGGTAACACAACATATTATCACGACAATCGGCCAAGTGTATGATGTAATGGGAACTCCTAACGTACCACAGAAATGGCTTAAATATACATGCATATATATATATATATATATATGTATAATCATACTACGTATGCTATGCAATGTTTCAGATTGCCGAAAAGTTTTTGTGTTTCAGATTGCCGAAAAGTTTTTGTGATAACATTGAATCTTCCATTCAAAATTTTGCTGCTGTTTTTGTCAAGATAGTTGCCCACAAAAAGTATATGCTGTTTTTGTAATTGATATGTTTATAATAAATAAAGTAAATTTATTTATTATTTATTATTTATTATATTTACGTGTGTATATTGTTAAATACTCTATAGAGTTAATTACATAATCATATCTGTTAGTTTTAACTTTTTTTCAATCTACCTCTTATTGTTAAAACTACAAAGTTATCTTTTGAGTTTTAAAAATTTATTTCAACTTCATTCTTTTGAATAGAAAAAATTGGATAAAACAATATGACTATCTTTAAAAGGGCTATAGAAATATATTTATATTTTAAAAACTAAAAAATCCTAAAACAAACATCAAATTTAAAAAAAAACAATATTAAATTTATGACTTTTTAAATTTTAAAATATTTTTTAAAAATTTATCTAAAAAAGAAACATATTTTATAAATAAATTAGATTAATTAAGGGTATTTTTATCTTATCCTCATATTTTTTGGTCAAAAATGTCTGTCAGGGATAAAATTAAAAGAAGTTTTTCAAATTCAAAGGATACTTTTGTCGTTTATAAAATCATAGGGAAAAGTTGAAAAATAATGAAATTGGGACATATAGTAATGTAACTAACCTACTTTATAAATATAATTAAAATTTCATAATTAGCTATGTGATCTTAAATATTGTATATCATCATTATATACAATAGGATAATATTTAAATATGATAACTAAAATGGTCAGTAACATATAATTAATTAATAAATTAAAGTATAAAATCTTTAATTAAGTATTACTAACGCAGGTTATTTCTATTAAAAATGGAGCGGTATTATCCGAACCATTAATGTAACAAGTCATTAAATGAGTATATTGTATATAATGAAATTCTATAGGATTAGGACGGAATGAGATATGATTAGCTAATAATTTCCATTAAATACAGCCAGTTATAATTTCATCGACTGAATGTCATATATAAGATAATATTAATCATAAATTATTAGCATAATCTTATTTATGAATTTATGTTTTTTTTATTTACTTGGTAAGAATTTAAGAATCAAATCTTATTCCTCCTATCTTAGAGGCATAATGAAATAAATAGCTGGGAATATTAATATTATAAGATGGAATCCATTCATTCTCTTCCAAGAA
The DNA here is from genome assembly GCA_002024485.1 of Artocarpus camansi. Taxonomy (NCBI): domain Eukaryota; kingdom Viridiplantae; phylum Streptophyta; class Magnoliopsida; order Rosales; family Moraceae; genus Artocarpus; species Artocarpus camansi. The sequence goes on from LNSY01382178.1 coordinate 13,157, forward strand.
GCAAATAAATAATTCTCTTAAGTATTGACTCAAGGCTTGAATGATAAGAACGCTTAATTAATGATTAAGTTCATGAATTTATTATTCATTAGAAGATTGATGGCACTCAAAGATAAAGAAATAATTAGAGAGGTTAACGAATATTACGTAGCTCTAATTATGAATTATTTATGAATGATCAACTTATATGAAATAACTATATTAAATGAACGACTTTAAAAAAAGAGTAATTAAATATCTATAGTTTTAAAAGCGCAACTCTAAGAATTTAGTAGAATTACATTGGAATTAATAAAAGAGTAATATATTAATTAAACTATTGGTTTTATTAGAGGTTGAATTATGGTTCCATTAGTCCCCCTCCATCCTTATAAACATTGTTTGAACAAGTAAAATTATTAGTTTAAATAATTAATTTAAAATTATAGAATTCTAAATTAATATCACTCAAAATAAACTAATTATGAATTCATTTTTATTTATTACATAGTTAGATTATTTAATAAATAAAATAAAATAATTAATTTTAAAAAACACATAGTAGGTGAGTGGTGCACGCAGCGGGAGGATCCCATTGTGTGTGACACCTATGCTATCAAGGAAAAGTCCCTTGTGTAC
>LNSY01382199.1:0-11406 GCA_002024485.1 Artocarpus camansi
TTTTTTTTTTTTTTTTTTTTTATGATTTCTGACCTGACTATTCATCTAATTCTATGGATACACGGTTATTACACTATTTCCTAAAATAAATAGATTATAATTTCCCACTCTAGGGCTAGAATTCTCTGTTTTTATGTAAAAGTGATGGTAAAGGTTAATGTCTGTGCTTTAGTAAAATTATTCTTTTCCTTTTAAATTTTCTATAAGCCAATGGTAATTTTTTCCCCATCTTCAACTTGGGTTGAACTGAGAATCCAAAAATGCACAATGATTAAGGAACTAACTTTTAAAATACTTTTACAGCTTTTAGGTCCATATGTGTCTTGACAGACGTCAAAATGTCCTTAAAGCCTTATGTGACTGATAGGCCTGGCTCCTGCAGCTATGTAGCTATGTCTTTTTTTTCCTCCCTCATTTTGGGCATAAACCTATATGTTTACAATTGTTTGCATCTGTAAAATAGAAGAATTATGCATTTCTTTAATTTGTCTGCTCATGCACCCTAAAGGGTCTCAAATTTGGGAATATTTTGTTAAGTTTGGCATTAAAATTGTTTACCTTGGCATTTATTTTGATTTTAAGACGAAAAACAGGAAGTTACCATCTATTGCTTTATACTATTTGTCATGCTGAATCAAAACGATTTCCTTATGTCCATGCAAGTAGTTTTCTAATGGAGTATTGCATATGAGCTATCATGCAGTTTGGTGCCCTCATTTTTTCATCCCTTTCCTGGACTTGTTCAGAAATATAGATATGTGTGTGTAGATATGTATAAGATGTCTGTCTATGGAGGATCTACTATGTTCCAATCATTCAGCAACTAGAATTGGTATTTTAGCATTTATTGGTTGTAGAGAAATTAAGGGCTAATTATCCTTGTCTGTTGTCCTCCATTTTTCTTTTGATAAAGTTCTTGTTTCTTTTTGAAGTAGAAACTAGGTGGTGGTCAATTTTAAGTTCTCCTTGATGGTTTAATATTTAAACAGATTTATCATATTACCCTTGTGGTTGTGCTTGCTATTCTCGTAAATGAAAGGTAATTGAGCGTTGAATTTTTGTTATTGGGATGTTACTCTAGGTTATGACAATGGAGCTGCTGAATGGGACAAGTATCCTCAGTACCTCAATGCTGAAGGAGTGGAAATTGAATCACCCGTGGGTTTTTTTCCCCCTTTTCATCTTCAAGAATTCTCTTTTAGATTAACTAACTGTATATTTGTTTGGCACTCAATCTTATGTAGGGCGTCTACAATGAAAATCCTTTTGTCTTCCATTCAGGGTATGGTTATAATCCCCCAATGCCATATGGACCTTATTCTCCAGTCACGACGCCTTTGCCTTCTGTAGGTGGAGATGCACAATTGTACTCGCCCCAGCAGTTTCCATATTCGAGGCCACCTTACTTTCAGCAGTTAGGACCAGCCAACATGCCATATATTACTTCACCAACACCAGTTTCGCAGCCAGAGCTCACTACATTACTAGGCGTTGACCAACAAGGTGATAGCATGCTTTTTGGACCAAGGCCCAGTTATCCTGCTATGGGATCTTTTGGTAGAGCCAGTGTTCCTGGTAGTCCTGGTACTCTTGGTTTTCATGATTTGCAGCAAAGTTTTGATGGATTGAGATCTGGAGGAATTTGGTCAGATTGGTCCAAACCCTCGGACAGGCAAAGGTCTTTGACTCCATTTTCACTGGCAGTATCTCCGCAGCCGATTGGCCCAGTTGGGTCATTTGGGCCTAATGTCGGAATGGTTTGTTCTCTTTCCTTTCCTTTCCTCTCTCAACAGGCTTTTAGATACAACTTGGAATGCTTTCTTTCCTGCGAGGAACAAAATTTCCATTGTTTGAACCTAGGTGCAACAGGGGAATCCATGCATTTTCATACTAATGCTGGATATTTAACATTTCCAGGCTTCTCAACACCAAAGATCATTATATGGATTTGGCTCTGGTTTGAATTCACATAATAGAGGCTTCCTGCCTGGTGGTTTTAGTCAAAGCTTCAATGCATCGTTTTCCAGTTTGGGAGCAAACAGTCCAGGCTGGCTGATGCTTGACAATAGCAAACACCGTGTGAGGGGCAGTGTTGCACTGTGCAGTTGTAGTGGTACCATTGATATTCTCAATGAGCAGAACCGAGGACCAAGGGCCTCAAAGCCAAAAAGTCAAGTTACAACCGATGGTACCTCTGCAGACAATAACAAACATGCAACTGCTAAGATCCATGATGAATCATACAACCGCCCAGACTTTATAACAGAATACAAAGATGCTAAATTCTTTATTATCAAATCGTACAGTGAAGATAATGTTCACAAGAGCATCAAATATGGTGTTTGGGCAAGCACACCAAATGGTAACAGAAAGTTAGATGCTGCATATCGTGATGCTAAGGAGAAGCAAGATATCAGCCCAGTCTTCCTCTTATTTTCGGTAAATATCTGACCCATCTTAGAATAGTTGAATTTGGAATGCAATGCAGTATATTGTTGTATTTGTATACGAATTTTTCCTGGGATGAATTTGTTAATAAACAAAAATGTCTAATTAGATAGAGCAACATGATGTTCTTAATCAGAGAGGCAACATTAACTTCTTGCAACAATTGTCATTGTTTGTTCTCTTAATGAAACTTGGATCTATAGAAGAATCTTGTTTTATTTTGGCAGCCTTTCACCATGAACTTATGATCGTTTTGCTTTGGCTTCTGCTTCTGTTTTTTTGTTTTTTGTTTTTGTTCTTCTTTTTTGGATGCTTAGGGTCTTTTTTCCTCTTTTGTCTTGACTAAAAAATTTCATCTAATATAGTTTTCCTGCTAAAAACATGAAGGTCAATGCTAGTGCTCAGTTTTGTGGGGTAGCTGAAATGATTGGGCCTGTAGACTTTGACAAGAGTGTAGATTACTGGCAGCAAGACAAATGGAGTGGGCAGTTTCCTGTCAAGTGGCAAATCATCAAAGATGTTCCCAATAGTCAGTTTCGCCATATAGTGCTTGAATATAATGACAACAAGCCTGTTACTAATAGTCGAGACACTCAAGAGGTGAGGATTGGAAAATTGAGTTCTTATTATTTTACCTAGATTACATATTGTCTCTCTCACAGCTTAACTTGGTCATAAGGAATGCAAGTTATGCCTATTGAAGGCCATCAAACTGCCATGTGTTGAATTGCACGAGATTCTGTGTAACAGGCTATTTAATGAATACTTACTATGTAGGTGGGTGATTAGGCTTGGAAGTGGATTTCAAACAACTTTAGCCTAGAGGGTGGCTTAGGCACTTAAAAAGAGAGTGTGTGTGTGTGTTGTGTGTTTTTCCTTCTTCTTCAGCTGAGATAAAGAGGGGTGCCTTAGCTCTGACTTTAAAGGTTCTGGAAACTGGGTTATGTTATATTATTTATTTATGGTTACAAAATGATTGTAATTTCAGGTGTTAGGGATCCTATATTTGTTTCTGATGACCCAAATATTTTCGCTCAAGTAGATGGGCCAAGGTCTAATATTTTGCTTCTCACAACATATTGTTAACTTCGGAGAGTTTTACAAAATTGGATCGAAATCTTCAAATTAATGTCGTCAGTAATTGTAACTTGCTTGGATATGAACTTTTTCAGGTAAAATTGGAGCAGGGTATTGAGATGTTGAAGATCTTCAAAAGTTATGAGACTGATATGTCCATTCTAGATGATTTCGATTTCTACGAAGACAGGCAGAAAGCAATGCAAGAGAGGAAGGCCAGACAGCAAGCAAGCCTAATAGCTGTTAATGTAGTAAATGAAAACGAGCATAGAGATGCTGCCGCAATATCTGGTGGTTTCATTAAGCAAATGTCCAAGAGTTTTGCTCAAGTTGTACGTTTAGATGAGGGCAGTAAAGAAGCTTCCCTCACTGATCGAGCTACCTCGGTAAATGATGTCTCCATGGGCACGAGAGTAAAACTCGAAGATGCTATAACAGCAGCCGTGTCTTCTGCTCAGGCTAGTTAATTATACAGGCATGGCTTGCGGTGCTGCATAGCAGTTTCGTTATTTTATTGTAAGGTAGGCTCCGAAGTCTTTATTGGTTGCTATGTTTCTGTATTTTCAAATGGAAAATCTTTATATAAATTCTATGAAGCTGATGAGCTTCATGTATAATATGCTTCCCAGGCGCTGCATTTTTATTGCAGCCTTTAGTTTTGCTTTTCAGAAGTTTGTTTTTGTGAAGAAAAGATGCTGGCTGATGTTTTGCTTTAGTAAAGTTGTCCGTATTCGCAGGCAATTCAATAAGAAACGATGTGAAAAGACGTTAAAAAAGAAAAGACATGTTTGTTTTGCTCTATTGCCATTGCTCACCTAGTACACCATGACGTCTGTATGTTATACAATATTGGTGAACAAATTGTTAAAACAAACTTGCTGGGATGTTGCTGTATGTACCAGTAACCTGTGTGTTAAAAAGGTAGATAACCCCCTTTTTTTATGCCAGAACTATTACGGATGTATATATGAGCTCGTTCATACTTTGTAACAACTCAAGACACTGATTTGGATCTAAACAAAACATAAGTGAGCAAATCAAGGACAGTTGATGTTTATCATCTTCAACTCTTCAACTTTTGAATTCATACTAGAAGTAAGCCATGTAATAAATCTTTATAGAAACTGTAGGATGTCTGTAAACATTTTTCCTCCTAAATAGCAGGAACGTGAAACGTGGTCATGATATGAAATGTATATAACCAAATATTTTCAAAACTTCTGTAAAAAACACATTATAGATTATATTAATTTAACGTTTAAATAAATATATAAAATTAGCTTGCTTTGATGAAGAGAGATGATCGGTATACTTGCACAAACCTCTAGTAATAAAACCACTGTCTTTTTCGCCTAGTTCTCAACACTAGGATGGACGAACGTATGGGCGTTCGAGAAATTATGGTTCTTATGGATCACTCGACTCATTTTAGTCACTTGTTAATCTTAGCCGAAGAGAAAAACGGATCTCAGAATGAAGAACTCTTCTTCTCTCTTACTCTCACTACATGTGGATGAGGTTTTCTTAGACAGTTTTCGTAGTTTAATCAAGACTCTTAAATGTGTATTTTATGTAGTGATGCAAGAACGGCCCGGCTCGTTCTCCTTAGGCCCATGCAGACCGTAGGCCAAGCCGACTCATATTAAAATTACCTTGGCTCGGCCCGGGCCACGAGCCAATTTTACAAAGGCTATGTCGGGCCGTGGGCCTTAAATAGGCCGGCCCATCTTGGCTCATCATGAGTTTAAATAGATCAACCTATCTAAGCATGTAATTTTTAATTTTTAATTTTTATTTTTGAATTTTAAAACAAGTTAACAAATATAAAAATTTAAACAGTCTAGAGAAATATAAAATGGAGTATTTTATTTATGATTGCTTCATTAAAAACATTTCCAAGAAAAACACAGTAGGACTAAACCTTGAAAAGGAAAAAAGAGTGCAATCGGGATAATTATACATAAGATGTTTACAAAATTACTAAAAGCAAAAAAGAAAAATATATATTGTTCATTGTGGGTCGGGATGGGCTGGTCCATTATGGGCCTAGATAGGTCGGCTCAACTCGGACCAAGCCTAGCCTGACCCATGATTTTCCATGGGTCATACCATGTCAGCCCATGGGCTGACATATATTGGCCCAGCCCATCCCACCAATATTTATAGGCTAGGTCAGGCCGTGCTAGCTCGACCCATCACTATAGTAGAACAGGCTTGGGCTGGCCCATAGGCTCCTGCCCATTGTTGCATCTCTAATTTTATGAATAGAGGAGGCCTCTATTTATACAGAGTAAGACACATCTAATTTTAAAAAGCTTCCTCTATTCTAATTTGAATATCAAATATTAAAATAAAATAAAAGAGAACATTTTCTCTTTCCTTATATTGTTATAGGCGCCACACATATCTATGTGTCGCCAACTCAAGGAGAAGGAAAAGAGAAAATCTGCTTGTTGCTTGATCTCATTTGTATTCAAAATTAATCTTTCATATTTGAATTAAATCACATTTATCTAAAGATGGAAATTCTAAATATGGAAACTTTATAAACAAGCTTTGATGTACACAAAAGACTTTCTCTTTATGCTATAGGTGCCACCCACACAACGGGACCCTCCTATTGTGTGCGCCATACGCAGTGGGACTTATCCATTGTTTGTCGTCCAAAATTAATTAATCTTATTATTTATTAATTGTTAAATAATCTTATTATATAATATAAACTAATATATAATTTATATATTTTGAGTAATATTTAATTTAGAATTTTGTAATTTTAAATTACTTATTTAAATCAAGAATTCCACTTGTCCAAACCGTGTCTACGAGGATGGCGAGAAACTAATAGACCCATAATTTCAAGCTTAAACACCAATATATTAATTAAACTCTTCAATCAATGTATTACTCTTTTATTAATTTCAATATAATTTCACTAAATCCTTGGACTTGTACTCTTGAAATTATATATATTTACCTCATTTTTTAGAGTTGTCCATCTAATATAGTCATTACATATAAGTCGATCCTTCATAAACAATTCATAATTAGAGCTAGGTAAAATCCATTAACCTCTATACTTTATCCTTTATAATGCCATTGATTCTCTAATGAATGATAAATTCATAAACTTAATCATGAATTAAGCACTTTTATTATTCAAGCTCCGAATCAATACTTAATAAAATAATTCATCTGCTTCTAGTTAGAAGGAATGGATTCCATCTTATAATATTAACATTCATAACAACTTACTTCATTATGCCTCCAAAATACAAGGAATATGATTAGATCCTCAAATTTGTACCGAGTAAATAAAAAGATATAAATCTATAAATAAGAGTTTGCTAATAACTCTGGATTAATCATCTCATATATGACCATTGGTTTGTGACAACTCGTTAGCTTTTAGGCTGTACTTTAGTACTTTTCTTACTTACATAGCTATAGAAATTTAGAAATAATTTTTTTAAAAAAACAATAAAATAATAATATACCCATGCATATACAAACCCCCTTTATATATATAAGTATACTTAACATAACATTTCTCAAAAGAGTTTTGTCTTACTTGTACCATATTATAACTTTACAATTAATACTTATACAACAAGTCCAAATTAATTTAATATACATATAGAGCGGAAACATTCTAGTGGCGGTATCCATACGCTCTGTCTACATATTGTACATGCTCCACGGCGAGCTCATCGGTGAATCTATTCTGATCTTTTAGCCAAATTACTTACAACATGAAATAACTAGGTGAGTTAACGCTCAGTAAGCCCAAGCATAGCCCTCATGCATAGCCTACTTGTATGCATCATCCATTTATACTTGCTTATAGACATTCATTATTCTTTTCATCTTTTAATCTTTACTAGGGCCCAAGTGTTCATACCATATGCACACGTGGGTCATTGTAACACCAAGACCAAAACATAACTTAGAACTCCACTTGCGTCGGGAGTTGGTACGACACTTTTCTTTTTGTCTAGTGATTCAATTACCAACTCATTAATTAAGGTTACCATACGATGATGATCTATCTCATTAAACATGTGCACACCATTCACATCTCTTTAAATGTACTAGATACATAAATACATTTAAATAACTACTTTTTTCCAATAACCTTCTCTCTCATAATGTAGATAGGGTTCAAACTTATCTGTATATGCTATTGTGTAGACTGATTTTGGGTTCCTCCATTAGTCATCTAGTATCCTATTTGGCTAATTATTTCGTCATTAGCCAAATTATTACTATTTATCTATGTGTCAATAAAATGTAGTTATCAATTTCTAGATCTGGTTATAATTCGATTTACAACCTCCGAACACTAAGAGTTTAGTCCCTCTAGGTTCATTCTACCTTATCATTTCTAATGAAAGGGCAAAATCTTTTAATAAAGACATTTTTCCATTTCGGACATTTCAGGCCCGTTTGGGTTATTTTACAAAAAATGACGTTTTTGCCCTTAATGGGCCTTTTTAAATTTCCCAGGCTCAATTTTGCTAATTCAACACAAAATGTTGTCTATTAGCAATGGAACAAAAGTTCACGATATCAGGTCTCTTATTTTGCAATAAAAACCAAATTTAGCAAAACTTTACAATTTTACCAGATTTGAAAATTTTGACAATTTTACCCTTAGGACCAAAAATGATCTTTTTGTACCAGTAATCTTAATTTTTCACAAGGATTAAATCTTCCAAAAGTTCCCCATCCAAATTCTTTTTATTTAAGGATTTTTGGTCCTTTTATTTTTTTTATCACAACTTTGATAAAAATAACAAAATTTATATTTCACAAACCATTGCGAATTTTGACAAATTGTCTGTGATTTTTAGTAGTTTCGTTGAGATCTACAACTTTTGTGTCTTAACTTTTATGAAATTCTCACTACATAGTGGAGTTTTTGGCCTTTTTCCAAACCTGTTGAGTTTGTGAAAATCTTTGCAATTTAGTCCCTTACTGATTTTTTTTTAAATCGACTTTAACACAATACACCCACTGTTTTAAGCAGGTTGCAAAACCTTTTTAGCAAATAATCTTGTTTGAAAATGACAAATTCCACTCCTTTAAAAAAATTACTCAACTTGCAAATTTTTACTCAAATTCAAAACCAAATTAAATCTTAAGCATATGACCTCTAATTATTCCACTCATTGCCATCACACACTTGAAAATTGTATAAACATGCCATAAACTAACTTAGATAATTACATACCATTCCTGAAACAAAACCAAACAAAGCAAACAAAACAACTGTGAATTCAAGATTAAGGGCTAGACTTTTACCAAGAAAAGGTGATGAGCTTGCACGTTCAAAACCCTTGATTATGCTAACTTCGTAGACATAAACCATGACAAGAAAAAACCCTTATCAAAACCCCTCTATAATTCCAAAGAAAATCCCTAAAAACTTAGATAAAGATTAGTGTTTACCTTGAAAATTAAGAAAACCTTAAGCTTAAGGCTTGATCCTACTTGAAACTTGTTTAAAAGTGGTTATATGAGGGGTTTATTTTAAACAAAATTTTGGGAAGAAGGAAGCCAAGGCACCCGTGTATGTGGTGGGAGAAAATGAGAGAAAAATTTCTCTTGCTAAGGCATCAAGTCATATTTAACTAGTTAATTTTTTTTATGTAAATGACTCACCACCCTTGTAATGATTAGGGTTAACTTGACCTTTTGAGGTTGGACCACATCAAGGGATGTGGTGGTCCAATCCCATCCCTTTGGGTGTCCCCTTGGTGGCCCCCCTCACTTTACATAGTGTAATTCTTACTGTACAGTATTTTTCTTATATTGTTAAGGTAAACCAAAGGAAATGTTTACTTAAGCAGTCTAAGATATTTTAGCTTACCCTTTGGTTTACTTTTGGAACCCAAAAATAGTATTTCATACATGTGTGTTTTTACTTCAGTAGTGTATTTACCCTGCATTATACCCCTTTTACATTGTTTTGGGTTTTAGCATGCTTTCCTACTTTATTTTATACTTTAATCATTTATTAATTTACGTCACAATTCTAGAATTAATTGTGATATAAAATTTATTTTAAGGATATTAATCACAAATTTTTGAGCATTTAAGCTCACAAAATTTGTATTTAACAATATCCAAAATTGCATAAAATCCAAAGTAAAATTTCCTATTAATATTGTTCATGTTTGCGTTTTCATAATTTACAAAAGTACAATTTATATAGATAAATTCATTAATTAAATCTAGATAAATACTAAATTAAATTATGAATTTTCCTTAAGCCTTATAATCTACCCTAAAAAATTTTCATCCTTGAAAATGAGAATAATTCTGGGTAGATTTTCTTCATCTCATCCTCTCGCTCCTAGGTTGCTTCCTCAACCTGCTGACTGTGCCATAACACTTTAACAAATGGTATCTTTTTGTTTCTTAGTTCCTTCTCTTCCCACACCAAGATTTGAATTGGTTTCTCCTTATAGCACAAATTTTCCTATACTTCAATTGGCTTGTGTTGAAGTACATGTGATGAATTTGGTACATACTTCTTTAGCATTGACACATGGAACATATTATGTACCGATGCCATTTTAGAAGGTAGAGCTAATTCGTAGGTAATTTCTAATATACCTTGGACTAAGTTTCCCCTTTGTCTCGAACCTCATTACTCCTTTTATTGGCGTTACCTTCAAGAAGACCATGTTCCCTAATTGAAATTCTAGAGGCCTCTGTCGTCGATCGGCGTAACTATTTTGATGACTATGAGCAGTTTCCATTCATTGAGAAATTAATTTTACATCCTTTGTTGTTCTTTGTACAAAGTCCGTGGTTGATAATGCCTTTTCATTGGTTTCGTACCAATGCAGAGGTGATCTACACTTCTTTCCATAAAGAGCTTCATATGGAATCATACCTATGGAGGTTTGGTAGTTATTATTGTAAGCGAATTCGATTAATGGAAGCTTTTTATCCCATCCTCCTTTAAAATCTAGCACGTAGGCTCTTAAAATATCTTTTAGAGTTTGGCTAGTCCTTTCAAACTGACCATCCATTTAAGGGTGGAAAGCCGTACTGAAAGTCAGCTTTATACCCATTGCTCGATGAATGCTCTTCCAAAACTTAGAGGCAAATCAGCCATCACGATAAAAAATAATGGATTTTGGGACTCCATGATATCTAACTATTTGAGTAACATATAATTTAGCTAGCCATTTTATAGAACTACTAAGTTTAATGGGCAAAAAGTGTGCAAATTTAGTCAATCTATCCATAATTACTCATATAGCCTCATGCCCTCCAGCTGTTTTGGGTAGTCCAGTCACAAGATTCATGGTTATTAGATCCCATTTCTATTCTGGAATTTCAATCTTCTGTAATTCTCCCATCAATCACTGGTGTTCAACTTTCACCTTTTGACAAGTGAGACATTTGCTAACAAACCATACGATGTCATTCTTCATTCCTTGCCACCAACAATACCCCTTTAGGTCTTTGTACATCTTGGTAGCTCCTAGATGAATAGAGTACGGTGCTTTATGAGCTTATTCTAATATCTACCTCTTTAATGCTTCTTCATTAGGAATACACAACTTGCCTCTATAGCGGAGAATTCCATCTTTCGAAATGCTAAACTCTGCTCCTTTATTTTCAGGGGCTTCATTCCTATACCTGAGTAATGAATAATCTACTTATTCTCTATAACGCCCCTATATAGGAGTTGAAAGTTATTAAATAAATAAAATAAAATCAGAAGATAAAGATAAAACATCAAAGTAATTTACCTGGGACTTAAATAGAAACTCTTAAAATCAAAATAAAACATAGACAAATAAATAAACTACAGTTTAATGTAGCACCTTAAATTTTAATAATATACAACTATCATCATCA
>LNSY01382212.1:0-15799 GCA_002024485.1 Artocarpus camansi
CTCTCGGTTGACTTATATAATTAGTAAAAAGTGCTTGAAATTATTGAGAAAAGATATAATAAATCAAATGCATTAGATAATTATTAATTAGAGTTAAAATTTCATATCAGTTGCAAATCATACAAGTAACTCTCAAAGCTTTACCGTTTTAATTTTATGCTTTAAATCATTTATTTCTTTTAAACTTTGCTTTTGAATAACCTCTCGCATTTGTAACCGTTTATTTTTGACAATTTACCGCGGTACAATTTTCATCTCCTTGTGAATAGGACAACTTTTTTATACTACAAACGTCCGCCGGTTTTAAAAGAAAAACATTTGTGGGGCGTTACATCTCAACACACACTAATCATTTATAAACCTACAATTTGATTTATGGTTTTTCTCAAGTAATTCTTCAATATAAGAAAACAAGGCCACCGTAAACTTTAAGTGATATAACCATGAGAACCAAAAATACATCTAATCGTTCAAACCTAAATATAATTTACATATGTCATATAAAAAATATGCCTAATGATGTCTAAACCAAGAATTACATAATGGAGTTTCAAATCTCACCTTCGATAAAGAAAGTAAGACTTTCACAAATACTATTGAACATCAAACCTATACTCCATTCTTTTCAAACTTTCATAATAGAAACCACTCTAGAATCATCAAAACTACACTAAGATTTGAATATGTAAAACATGAAAATCATCTTTCATGTCAAGGCTTGAGATTTTTCTTTAAAATCCGATAAGCAACATAATATACAATCAATAAAAACTAAAACAATGATAAAACACAAATCAATAAGAAATTCTTAAATTCAAGAAAAGAAAAGAAATCCTACCTCAAAGCTTTGAAATCTAATAGCCATATCTCTAATCCCAAAGCTAACAATGAGGAAAATCATCAAAATAAGAAGATAGAACTTAGATTTTTAACACATTAATAGAGTTTTACAAACTTTGAGAAAACCCTATTTTAGGAATTGAAGGACATGAATAATCAATCTGTTGGAGGAGGTGTTGGGGTCTCAAGAAAGGGCAGATAACCTTAGATAACCACTGTTCTAGAACAAAGGGTGGAGCGAATTAGTGGGCTGCTCAAAAAAATCTTGATGGCCCTTGAAAATATTTGGGGCGGGAATGGTAATGCTATAGGCGATGACCCATCAAACCAAGGAGACAATGCCGATAACCAAAATAATGGTAGCCAACATGTGAACCTTGAGGGAACCAGAGGGATTATAGGTGGCCAAAATCAAAGGGCTAGCTCCATTGTAATTGAGAAAAAAAATGTAGACTAGCTTAGGCTTAGGGCCAAGGAGTGAATCAATAGAGGCAAAACATAGGTCTCTCTCTACCCCCACCAAGGCATGAAGCCAGACAAGATGTTGCCTCCATCTTGAACAGAGGAGATTTAAGAGACTAGCAGTTAGGAGGTGATCTAAGAGACTACTACATGTAAGGAGAGCTGTCTCCTTGGCAAATAATCCTAACCTTGTTGATCTCTTAGCCATCAACTTGCCAACAAATAATCTACAGGTCAACCCTTAACAAAAAGCCCAACAGATAAATCAGCAACTACATACCATTTTGGGACTCCTTATAGGAGAGGTCATATGCTTGGTGAAGTGTGTTGTAGAATTAGAGGAAAAGCTCGACGTGCACCGTAGGGAGGAGATAACCTAGTCCTATGTTTTTGCCCCTAGAATCATAGATGTGCCTCTTCTAAAGAAGTTCAAGCCACTACAAATGACTCTCTACGACGGGCTTATCAATCTAAATGACCATATTCAGATCTAAGAATCTTATTTGGAGCTCTACCAAGTTCTAGAGGAGATCACGTGTTGAGCTTTCAAGCAACCTCTAACAAGGTTAGCGAGTCAATGGTTCATATTATTGAAGCTATGAAGTATTATGTGCTTCCAAGATTTGAAGGCTGCATTTTTAGACTAGTTTGTAGGCATTAAAGCTCTTCCTTCTTTAAAGGAAAAGTCAATCTTAACACAAGGACCAAATAAATCCTTGAAGGATTGGCTCGCAAGGTTTATTGAAGAAGTGGTCGTAATGGGAGCATTAAGTAACATGCACACAAATATCCCTTTTAAGGATGATCTGAACCGTAAGGGATAGAAGATGTATAGAGAATTCCTAGAGAAAGCTCAAGCTTTTATCAACCAGGAGAAAGTAAAGAGCTTGGCATTTAGATGATCCATGGTAGGAAGTGGTAATATGTAGGGTCAACCCAAGGAGGAAAAAAGAGGAGCAACACCTAAGGGCATAATGGTTCCAAGTTGCTAGTTTATGAGCCTCAGCAAGCTCAGCCAATCTTGGTGATTATCACAGATAACACCAAACATCAGAAGTAGGAGAATTGGTGACCTCAACCTTAGTAGAGTTATAATAACTACCATGACCTTACCATCCTGATTGATGATATCTACCATAGGATAAGGGATAAGCCTTATTTGCAATGTCCTCTTTCAACGAGGTTAAATCCCAACAAGGATAACGAGAATAAGTATTGTAGGTTCCACAGTGATGTGGGACACTAGCCCAATGAGCGCATAGACCTCTAGGACAAGATTGAGAGCCTGATAAGGAAAGGACCGCTGCAAGAGAACAAATCAAATAGAAACAATAGAAGAAATGAGAGAAGGAACAATTGTAGAGATGATCAAAAGAATGATGGATGATGGCATAAAGACGACCTTCGAGATAATAACACTGCCGAGCCCATGAGCATGATTCACATGATATTTGGTGGACCTTATCATGGAGGTGACTTCAAGATGTCCCTTCAAAATTATGGCTACAAGGCGAAAGAATCTCTTAAGTAAAGGTGTTTGAATATGTCAATGAGTACGTTGACCAAGGTGCCAACATATGAGGGATTGAAGATCACTTTCTCTAAAAAAGATGTGAATAGAGTACACTTCCTATAGAATAATGCCTTAGTGGTTGAGGCAATAATCGGTAACTATACCATTTGCTAAATTACTGTGGATAATAGGAACTCTATCAACATTATCTATGCCAATTGCTTAAAGAACTTAGAAATCTTGCTAGACCAAACGACTCTCAATTCTTGGCCATTATATGGCTTCACTAAGGACAACATATTTTTTGAGGGGACAATCAAGTTACCTATAATCGTGGGAGAGAAGCCAAAAACAACAACCTTTATCTCAAACTTCCTCGTGGTCAAGGGTGGAGATTAGTACAAAGCAGTCATTAGAAGGCTAACCTTGAGGGACCTGAAAGTAATCACTTCTATTTACCATTAAAAGGTAAAGTTTGTTACTCTAGACAAATAGGGCAAGATGAAGGGAAGCCCATACGAGTTGAGGCTTATGTATTTTGATGTAATACATGCATATGTAGACCCTAGACGAATGAAAGCGAGCATGGTGCATTAGGGTCCTATGGAGGAAGATATTGACCCCAAGCTAGAAGAAGAGGTCATAGGTACGAAACCAACTAAGGATTTGGTTGAGTTATAAGTGGACAAGTTAGAGCCATCACGGGTGCTCAAAATTAGGTTTGGATTGACAAAGAAGTAGTCAGACAAGCTCACAAAGTTTTTGAGCAATAACCTTGTTGTTTTTGCTTCGACTCATGAAGACATAGGGGGAATTGATCTCGAGGTCACCTGCCATCATCTCAATGTTAATCCAATCTATCCCTCTAAGCGATAGAAGAGACGATCGATGAACATAATGACGTATAAGGTGCTTCGTGAAGAAGTTAACAAATTGGAGAAGAATGAGTTTATCAAGGAATCTCATTTCCCTAGGTGAATCTCCAACCTAGTGCTCATCTACAAGCCCAACAAGAAGTGGAGAACGTGTATAGATTTTAGTGATATGAATAAGGCATGTCCAAAGGACAACTTTTCACTTCCTAATTGATCGGTTAGGCAATGCGGTGACATCATATGAATTGTTGAGCTTTATGGATACCTAATCGGGGTATAACCAAATCCTATGCACCCATAAAAGCTAATAACACATGTCATTTAGAATAGATAGAGGCTTGTATTGCTATCTCGTCATGCCCTTTAGGTTAAAGAACACATGTGTGGCATACCAACATTTGGTAAACAAAATGTTTTCCAAGCAATTGGGACATATAAGATGTTATGTACTTAGACAGGATGTTTCAGAGCTTAAGGAAATGCAAGATGAAGCCGAACCATCTAAAGTATGCATTTGGCGTCGCATCAGGCAAGTTCCTAGGCTTTATGGTTGGCCATTGAGGTATTGAGGCTAACCCAGCAAAAATACTAGCGTTGTTGGATATGGAGGCACCATAGTATTCTAAAGAGGTATATAAGCTGACTGATTGCATCTCCGTTCTCAACCGTTTCATCCCGAGTACGACTAATAAGTGCATGCCATTTTTAAAATTTTGATAGGGAAGAAGACATTCAAATGGATAACGGAGTATGATGAGGCATTCAAGCACATAAAAGAATATCTTAGGAAACCCTCGCTACTTTCAAAAGCTCTACTAGGGGAGCCTTTACAGTTATTTGGCTATTTTTAAGCACGTGTTGAGCTCAGTTTTGGTGAGAGAAGAAAAGAAAGCTTAATTACTAGTCTACTACATGAGCAAATGTTTACTTGATGCGTAGACAAAAACTCTAGAGATTAATGAAGAATGCTAGTTGATTCGGTTCGAGGCAAAAAGGAATTGTTATAGGTTGACAAGTTACTTGTTACATGATGGAATGCTCCACTGACGAGGTAACTTTGCTTCTCTCTTATGATGTTTAGATAAAGATGAAGGCTTAAAGGTTCTAAAGGAGATACATGAGAGATTGTGTGGAAACCACTCTGGGGAGCAGTCTTTGGCCCACAAGACACTAAGGCAGGGTTAATATTGGCTGACCCTAAAAAGGGATGCCATGAGTATACCTACAAGTTTTATAGTACTAGCGTTATGCCATAGTGCCAAGATCTCCTCTAGAAAATCCAACATCAATCTTAAGCCCTAGGCCCTTCGTAAAATAGGATATCAATATAATTAATCCATTTGTCATGGTGCCTAGATGGTTTAAGTTTGCCATTGTTGTAGTTGACTACTATATAAAATGCTAAGAAAAAAGCATTTACTACAATCACGGAGACCAACTACATGAGTTACATTTAGTCTCATATAGTCTGCCAATTTGGTGTCCCATTTTCTCTCGTCTTTGACAATGGCAAGCAGTTTGACAATGTCAAAACGAGAAAGTTGTGTGATGATCTCGTATCTATAAGAACTTCTCAGCTATTACCTACCCCCAGTCAAATGATCAGGCTAAAGCCATAAATAAGATCATTGCATACATTTTTAAAAAATGCCTTAATGACCTGAAAGGCAGACGGCCTGAAGAGCTTTTGAAAGTGTTATGGGCATATAGGATGATGAGCAAAACTACCATGGGAGACATGCCATTTTCTCTGACTTATGGCATGGAGTAGTTGGACCGGTCGAGATGATCATGCCTACTAGTTAAGTCATGGAATGCAATGAGGCGACAAATGCATATTTGATGGACGTAGAGCAAGATTTACTTGAGGAGCAAAGGATCAACTCCCAGATACGTCTCGTCACTTATTAGCTAGGAAATGACAATATATTACAACAAGAAGGTCAAAGAAAGAAGATTTATCATAGACGATTTGGTCTTTAAAAGTGTGACTTAGAGCACAAAGCCCAAGAACACTAGTCGTTTTGATCAAAATTGGAAAGGCCCTTATAGAGCTCGAGATATCATTAGGCTAGGAACTTATGTGTTAGAGTCTATGGTGGGCCGATGTGTGAAGCATCTATAGAACATTGAGCATTTTTGTTCTTATTATCAATAAAGTTTAGTTTGCTTTCTAGTTCATTTTGTTACATGTCGACTACAAGTACTTACGAATTAATAAAGTAAAACTCACTCCAAAGGAGATATTTCTTCCAATTATCCTTTTTATTTGATTTGCTTCATCATCTATTTGATTGTAAGTAATTTACAATGTCAAAAATAGAGTTAAAGACTCGATGTTTGACATGGGAGATAGTAGAGAGATGAAGCTAAAGGCTCTTGATAAGCTCTCCCCTACAAAGTATACAAAAGCTCTTTCCCTACAAAAATCATTTGTTTTCACTTAATAAATTTAAAGAAATTTATCTTTATTATTTGACATTATGCTTGGTCTATTTCTCAACGTTTACAAATCAATATAATATTTGCCAAAATAATAAATTGTATTTAAAGTTAAGTCATTAGAAAATAAAAGGCCAAATGCCTTAATGTCTTTGACATTAGAAAACCCAAAAGGATAAAGGCCCTTAAAGAAAATACCTACTACTCACTGCTTTAAGTAGCCAACTCGCCCATTAGAGTCGAGCCATCTTCCTTGTACTAGAAGGACAAGTTCCAATCTGGGTAAGCAGCTTTGATTTGGTCCACAATCTGATCACTTGCAAACTAGAGGATTCCCTTTTAAGTATTCTCATACTCCTTCGAGGCTTGGTAGTTTTTGATTGCGGTGGCAACAGCGATAGCGACAATAGCTATAATCTCCTTGTCCTATTTCTTTTCTACCTCCTTAGGCCTAGACTAGAATCCCACGTCTACCTTCATCCCACTCTACCTTGATCAACTTCTCCTTTCCTTTTTCTTTCTCCTTCTCCTTCTTAACCTCTGCCTTCAGATTTTCAATCTACTTAACTGTGGCAGATCAACGGTCTTATCTGGTTCAAGCTTTAGTAAATCATTGGTTATGGCCCCTTTTTCTTTGGCTTTTTCAACTGCTAACTTCTTGACCTTAGGGAGAGCTTTTAGAGGCTCATTCTCTTTGCTTGGCCCCTCGGTGTCCTTGACCAAAGTTAGCCTTAAACCTTACAAATAGATGACCAAAGTTCAAAGTCAATATAAGAATAAAAAAAGAAACAAAGTGATTAAAAATCATACTTTGACTTGGATGTGGATTTGTGCTCACTGACAGGAGAGGAGAGGAGACTTCTTAGCCAAGGCCTAGTCCTTCTCAAAAATAAAGTCATAAATTACTTAATAGGTGAGACTGAAGTGCAATGGGAGGTCGAGCACATTGGCAATTTAGGCATCAGATAGGTCACCTAATATAGAGATTGGATCACTTATCCGACTCCTAAGCAAGAGGCGAAGAGTTTTCTTAGGCGGAGGAGAAGAAAGCTCTAGAATCTCAATAATAAGGGCCTTTTCAAATCAACTCCTTAGAGTGGAAGAGTCATCATCAATCCTTTATTTCTTCGCTGGAACGATATTGCCTAAGTGACGACTCAAATCCTTCTTTGAGTTAGAAGGTTTCTTGGGTAAAGCACCACCCCCAAACAAGATTCCACTGGTAGAGGTCTGGTTCTTCTTGGTCTTAGAGGGAAGCCTTAAGTTCAGTATCTCTCCACACAAAAGAGGTGGTAAGAAACCTTGACTACTTGATAAAATGTTACAGTTCAAGCCTAATCCCTACCTTCCTCAATTACCCTATGTAGGAGGATTTTGGGACAATCCAAGTTGGCATAGGAAGGTCGACTATTAGGCCGTAGGCACGTTTATTCTCAATAGTGAGAAGATTCACAATCGTTCAATCTTCCTTTGGTAGATTGACAATGTATCACAACCTGTTTGTCTCGTTGTGAAGAGTACAGGGCACTCAAGGAGTTCTACAAGCGATGAGGCGTGTTAAAAGAAAAAGAAGGAAAGATATAAGTTTGACATATACATAGTGATGGATAATGATAAGAGCTTACTGGGTATACGCCATGTAGTGTTGACGGTAAACTTCTTCTTGCCTTCTTGAGAATCATATTAAAGTCTCCCCTTAACATGAAGAACGCCTAAAAGTAGGCAAGCCTAGGATTATAGGGGAACCTTATTCTTAGCTCGAGTATACTCCCTTACATGGTAATAATTCTTTTGGTCAGGTGATTAGCTGATGCAATAACAATACAAAAACTTGTCCAAATGAAGGGAAGCCTTAAAGAAGAGATGCCCTCAGATCCACATTCTCAAGAAAATATACCAAAAATTAGGGTGACCTAGGTCTATGACATCTCTAATTTGCTACACATCCTCTTCACAAAGGGATGAAGAGGAATGATAAGGCCAGTGGTCACACAACGGTTGTAAATGGCGAGACAACCTAGCAAATCAGCATCATCACATTGATGTTTATTGGGGATGATGAATTCAAAGAATCGGCTGTTGATGTGACCTTTTGTGAATATCCAGTGGATGTCTTGAGTTCGACAAGTAGATTGAGTCTCCCTCATCTTCTTCGACAACATCTTTCTGCTAAATACGTCTAAAGCCTCATCTTGTTAAATAGCATTACCTATGGATGCCTATTGAAGGTCATTGAGGTTATCAATGATCGGGCAAGGAAATATAGGGTTTGGCACAATAGTTGAAAGAGGAATAGATACACTATCCACCATTTCATCAACACTTATGGTCGAGGCTATGGTGCCAAAGTTGTCGATGTCCCTAAAGTGGGTCATCGTCAAAGATTTAGCGCGTTATCTCGACATGAAGACTCAGAGGCTTTAATAGCATCTAGACGAACTTAGGTAGAAGACTCGACCTCTTGATGATGACTAGAGATGCTGTAATATGAAGAAATTAAATGGAAAAGAATTAGTAAAATGTTTCCCTAAATTGAGAGGTCGACTTAAAAGCCCACAAGGGCATTAAGGATTGAGGTTCAAAAAGATATCATTCCTTGAACCAAACAGTTGACCCATGCATATGACGAGCGACTTCACCTAAAAGTCCAAAATCCCTAGAGTACCCAAAATCATGCAAATATCCTTATAATTGCCAAAATAGGTACGTTTCTCTATCTCCTATGCATGTTTCTATGTTATAACCTATTTTTTTATAGGAACTAAATATAATAAAAGCACAAGGTGAGGCAAAAAAAGTAAATAAAAGAAAGAATTTGAGAAACTTACTGATTTGGAGTTTTGGGAGTGAAGAAAAAGTTTTGATATTGAAAAACTTCGTTCAACAATATGAAACCATGCTTGAAATGCATCGAATAGAGATTGCAAGGAAGATTGAAATTTTGAGAAATCTTGAGAAGACTTTTGGCAAAGTTTTGGCAAGAACTTAAGATGAAACAAGGAAGAAATGGGTTTAAAACCCATATTATAGATCTTCTTCAAAGAATGATCTTAACCACCTAATCATAAAACTGCCAATCAAACGGCCAAGGAATAAGGCGCCCAAAGGTTGCCATTCAACGGCCCAAATTTTGGGCAAGAAAATCCTAAATTGATCGAATGGTCCAAATTAAATCTTTAGAAGTCAAAATGACATTTGATGACATTTGACGACGTGACTTGGTAGCTGCATTAGTCGATGCAATTGATTGGCTACTCGAGGAGTCCAAATGTCAAATCTATAATCATTGTGATGGCCATAGTCTTCTTCAATAAGCAACCCCAAGGGAAGCAAGGGCTCGACTTCCAGCCAACAAAACCTAGCAAAGTCTTGACATAGAAAGCGCACAGCAACTCAAAGTCACTCCATGCTGGGGCAATTATTGTGGATAATTTCGATAGCATAAGGCCCAAAGTCGACATTAGGAAGAACTCTATAAAAAGCACAAGTATAAGAAGATATCTTTGCTGGAAGACGATTTGAAGAAAGCTACTTATGGAGGTCGAGATAAGCTTCGATAAGCAAATGTCAAGATAATGTGTTAGCTAAGTTCATTGAATGTTTATGAACTATTTCAAATGGAAAGGTCAACTGGATCTCCACAGAATTAGGGAATAACACTTTAGCAAGATTTTGGGAAGTTATGTTGTAGGTAAAATGCATCTATAAATAGAGGTGAAAACTTTAAGAAAGGGACCTAAATCTCTCGCTGGTGCATGTACTCAAAGCAGAAGTGAAAAACTTTTTCGAAATGGACATAGCTGTTACAAGTAAACCACTATAATTTTAATGTTTATGTTCTTTTTTCTTTACAATTTATTAGAGCAATTCCATGAGAGACTATTTTCGTTAGTGTTTCATGAGAGGTTATTATTGGCTATGAATTTTTTTAAATTAATAATTAAAATGCAGTAGAAAATAAAAATGCAAAAATACTTTTGTATAAAAAAAATGCAAATTTATTTATTATTATTATTATTTTTTTAAGCAGCTCTTTTATTTTAGGGGAATTTTCAGAGGAGCAAAGCGAAATCCTGTTTTTCAAGCAGGTCGCTGACAACATTTCACGACGAGCCAAACTCGGAATCGAAATCAATTGTCAGAAAAAAAATGGAAGACGAAGGAAACCAAAATCAAAAGGCAGTTCCAAACCCTAATCGAAGCTCGGGTGGATTCACGGGAAAGTCCTGCAAGGGATGCCTTTATTACTCCGCTCTCCAGAAATCCAAATCCAAGAATCCTACTTGCATTGGCTTGTCCCGTACTCTCCACCAAGGTTCTCTCTCTTTCTCTCGCTTCCGGTTTTGTATTCTCTCGTTGTTTTCTGTTGGTCAGTGAGAAAATTGAGCCAAATACCGCAAACGAAACGATCGTATGATTGTCATTATCCTTATTGTTAATTTGTTTTGGACGAGAAATTGGATTCGTTAATTTGTTTTAACCTTTTCCTTTATGTACTTTTTTTGGATGATGATGATGAGCATCTACGAAATGAAAAAGACAGAAAGCGTTACCATTAGGATTTTTTCTTTTCTTTTTTTTAATGCTGGTAATTGGGAATTAGGCTTGTTTTGTTTGCAATGATGGAATGTTGGAAATATTCGGCGCTTTCTGTTGGGAAAAATATTTGGCAACCAAATGGGCGAATTAGGATCTTATTGGTGAAGTTTGCTTTTCTGGCAAAAAGTATATCATATCTTCATGTAAAATTAATTGGATTAAGTGCTTTAGAATGTTATTGTGTCGCCTTCATTTGGCTTTGGTTGTTGGTAAATCGTCCAGTTGCTGAAACACTTTTGTGGAAGAACTTATTTGCTATGATTCCCGTAAGGCCGTAGCTAAAAAAAATAAAAGATAGATAGTTGGCTAATTTGAGTTAACCTTGACCTCCATTGATAGGGTTTTTGAGGAACCCGAACCTTCTAAATACGTTGAATGTTACATAATTCATCCACATCTTAAATGTACATAAGTAAAGAGATTATAGTTAGTAGAGATAAGAAATATTATTGCACTAAGTCGATGAAGACCTGAGATGTAATTTGTTCTTTTTAGTTATATGTATCTATCGGGATTCTTTATTTGCCACACTTTTCATTGCTTTTGCAGTTAGAAATTGAAGCTCTCATGGAATGTCCTTATGTTGATTGCTTTCTAAGTGAGGGAACATTGTCCTGAAATTCCGAGTCACAAATCTGCTCTTAAATTCCTCCTGACTGAATAAGTTGTCATGCTTTTGTGTATTAATTATAAAACTACAGATTAATATTTATGAAGACTACCATATCTGTGTTTGGCATGTCTTGTAGTATTGCATTGAAGATGTGGAGTTTACTTTCTGCATCTCAAAATTTATGTTTTGGCTTCTTGTAGTAATCCCCCTCATTATGAACATTGAACAACATGAAGCGTAAAATATTTCAGCATAAATTGTATGGTGCTATGTTAGCTATCATATACACATCTCATGGATTGTGCATGCTTGGTCTGTCATTGTACTTAGTAATTTGTGTGGTTTTCTTTGCATGCATTGTTTTCTTAACTGACAAATTATTAAAAATCATAGCTGACATGTAAATTTTTCCAGTACCTGGTTATATCGTTGGGGAAACTGAATTGGAAGCTTCTAAAGAGGGCCGCAGCTTTACGGATTTCAAGTATGCTTGTGTTGGCTACTCAGTGTATTTGGACAAAAAAAATTCTCCTTCAAATGAACCGCAGAACAAACAAGCAGAATTGCCGTTTTGTGTTGGCCTTGAGGTGAAATATCTCAGGACTCATTCACTTGCTATTTTGATATTCTTAAACTATTTGGGATGTATGTGCTTTTTCTTTTTCTTTTTTTTTTTCCACCTAAACATAACTGGATCAAGGTTTTTTGTTCTCGTGTAATAACTTGTGATACCAAACCACCAATGTTAGGTGCTCATAGTTTCGAAATTGAAGCATAGAAGTAGTAATTTTTATTAGCTTTTGTCTTCCGATCAATTGATAACCTGACATAAATAACTCGTGTCAGGTATTGTTGGACAAAAGGCCTGACAGCCATACACATGCTCCTGCTCCTCCTCCTGCTCATGCTCATAAAAGTGAAGGTACTGAAAGTCTTTTCCTTTCTGTGTGGAAAATGTCCATTAATCTCTGCTCATAATACCAGTCTTGATTTGGATACTATGTTCTTGAGTGAAAATATTGTTCTCTTGTAGAGCTCTCGGTTATTGATAGTTTCTCAACTGTCATTGAACTTCTATTCTGTTAACTTCTTGCTTTGCTTTGATTCACTTAGTTGTTGAAGGTACTTTTAACCCCCACACATTTGAAGTTGGAAGTATCATTCTATCTGGCCATTCGATTTTTCTAGTTCTTTTAGTCTGTGTTTGGCCACCATGAATGTAATTTCTCATCTTCTATAGTCTTCGGTTTTTATTAATCCTTTTCAATGCATGTAAAATATGAAAATGCTGGGATTGGGTAATTCTGGATCACCATCAAAGAAGAAATACCCGATTCACTGCTTCTCCATCTTTATTTTCATGGTAGAATCTTTACACGGTGGTCAGTGCTCGGTTCAATATTTGTTGATTACTAAATAACGCAAGGTGATTTGAGGGTTTCAATATGTTGGTTAATTCATCCTTTGGGGATGCTGGGGTAACAATTCTTTATGGTTTTTCTACCAGAAAATGTTCGTCCTAGTCCTATTCCTCAACCTCCACCTCCGCCTCGACCTCCGCCTCGGACCCACAAACCCGCGCATTCTGCAGGAGAGGAATACCTGAACAGGCAAGTCAGCACTTTGATTGAAAAAGAAACAGATATATTAATTTTCATTTCTTAGTATTTTTAACTCTTTCAACGGCCTAAAGTTTATTAATACTCAGGTTCAAGAGGAACGCATTCCTGGTAGCCTCTGGTGTGGCTCGGAATGTGAATAGGGTGTGCAACCACATAAAAGAGAGTTTGGATGACATTCTGTATCCTTACCGGAGGCGGCCCAAGTAGAGAGTTCTGATTGCAGTTATAATGTAAACGAAGGAAAAAAACGCAAAACCTTAGCGCCAGCAGTGGCATTTTCCAGTGGTGAATTTGCACTAAATTTACTCTCGTCGCTCTCTCTTCCCTGTATAAAGAAATAATGCTTTTCTGGAGCGGCAGGCCTCAATTTCACTGGATTTTGTAACTAGGGTTTCATTAATCCTTCAGTTATTTATTTGCTTCTTTTTAAAATTGTTGCTTGAAGAAGCTTTGTGAAGTATCAAAACCTCTGTGTCAATCTTGTAACCAGATTGAGGAAGAGTACGTAATTTCATTGAAGTTCGATGAACTTACAAAGAAAAACAAGACCTTCTGCTACTATTTATTTGCTGTGAAGAGTTGAGACCCCATCCTCCAAATGTTAATGTTCTACAGCTATTAGTTGAGTTCTGATTATCTTAAAAGTATTTTTTTAGATGATGATGTGAAAAAGTATATTTAACTGACGTCGATTTTGCAAAGGATGAAAAAAACTCAATTAATGGACTCGGTACCAAAAGCTTCTGGCGTGGGAAAAGCTTTAGATTGATTGGCCTAATTGGTGCTGATCCTCTTCGTTAGTCGAAACTTGACTCCAAAATCGGCCCATCGGTTCAACCCCGGCAACGATCTAAAGCTTTGTTTTGTTACCTTTGGCTTTAATAATCCCTACCTGTCGATCTAACCTCCAACTCCAAACCCAACATCCCGATTCCAAACTCAACTAGTCGGCATTGATCCCTCAGCCTTCCACGCCTTTCCCAACTTGGCCCTATCTAAGAGCTTGGTTAGAACTTATGGGTTAAAACCAAAAAATTAAGCTAGAACCATAAATTATGGTTGAAACTTATGTTTGGTTTGTCAAAATGTTGATTTTAGTTGGTTTGAGAAAGAAACTACCCAAAAAGATGTTGGAACTGAAAAAAAGTTAGAACTGACAATGAGCTAAATAATAGTTTTTAGTTGGAATCGTGATTGCCATGAGTATGAGAATGAACAATAATGAGCTTTACCTTTAAAAAAACTTATGTGCAAATTTCGTGAGCGAAATTATATATGCTATTAATGCTTGTTAGCTATTGACCTCAATTGTCGATGAATTCAAAGTTCAGAGTGCATTGTACCACGATTGAAGGTTTGAGGTGGCTTATGCAAAAAAAATTAAATGGTTCAAGATACACCAATATAATTTACTTTGTCTTGAAAATAAAATATTTATTTTATTCTCAAAAGTAAATGTATAAAATACATGAATATTATATATGTATAGATAAGTAAAGCATGTTTAAAAAAAGATTTTTGCATGGAGAAATTAAATAGAAAAATAACAGAGCATACATATATGAAAAGAAAAAATTGTTTAAATAAAGTGATATTTGAAAATGATTGCAAAAAGATTTTTTGACATTTATTCAATCAGGAGGAAGGTGGGAGATGGAGAGGGGAAAGAGGTAAAGGTACATTAGGGTTTTTGTTCTCAATTTCTTATAATATGCTATTTGTTACACATTTTAAAAAACATATAATATTATTTAGTGATGCTTAACCTAAAACTGCAATTTTGCTCTTTCTCCCTAAAAAAATGAAAAAAAAAAATCAAAAACCAAAACCCTAACCTCTCACTCTATTTTCCTTCTTGACCTCTCCGATTTAGATACATGAATTCAATTAATCAAACCAAAAACAAATCAAAACTACAACTCAACGTACTCAACCAAAAAGAATAAAATATTCAACTTGAATTTTTTCCAAACAACAACTCATGGTTAAATAGAAAATTTCAAATTGAATCCTTGAAACATCAAGAAATACCCAAAGAAAAAAGCTATAAACATCAAGAAATAACCCAATACATTAACAAATTAAAAAATTGAGATATTTACATGATTTTTGCTTTTTTAAATTTAATTTTTTTATTTCATAAAATGTTAAAATTTTTTATGCTACAAACTTCGAACATGTCCTTCCAGGACATTTTCATCCCCCTATGACATTTTCAAGGACATATCTCATGTCTCTCTAAGACACTTTCCAATGTCCCTCCAAATACGTCGTATGTCCCTCTGATATATTTTTAGTTGTCCCTCTAGGACATGTCCGAGTGTCCCTCGAAGGCATGTCCTATGTTTCCTTCTAGGATATTTTTAGGTGTCCCTCTAAGACATTTTCTAACGTCCCAATGGGATATTTTTTTATGCCTTTTTCTCTCACTTATCTCTTTCTCTCCATCTCGCCTCGTTGTTGCCCGCCAATAGCCAAAATAAATAAAAACAAACAGAGGACTTTAATCCAAAAAAACTACAACGACGACAACAACATTATAACAAAAAGAAAATGTCCAAAACCAGAGGACTTTAATTCAAAAAACCACAAGTACAACAGCAACAACAAAACTGCAATAACAAAAAAAAGACTTAAAAACAAGATCTACAACTTTGATTGATGACTACTTCGATCCAAAACCAATTTGCAACTCCAATCAACAACTTTGATCTGCAATGGATGCTCTGTTAGACATATATGCCATAAGGAGTAAAATGTAATATGTTTTTGAAGATATTTTTATCAATAAAGAATTTATTTATTATTTATATACTAAATTTTGTCCTCTTTA
>LNSY01382226.1:0-11466 GCA_002024485.1 Artocarpus camansi
TTTTTCTCAAGAAGACACATATATTTTATAAACAAATTAGATTTAGCCAAGAGTATTTTTATCTTATCTTCATGTTTTTAAGTCAAAAAAGTTTGTAAGGGATAAAATTGAAATAAGTTTTTTAAATTCAAAGAATACCTTTGTAGTTTTTAAAAATAGAGGGACAAATTAAAAAATAATAAAAAGTAGGAAGCATATTATACAATTAACCCTATTTGAGAATAGGGG
Organism: Artocarpus camansi; assembly: GCA_002024485.1. Classification (NCBI taxonomy): domain Eukaryota; kingdom Viridiplantae; phylum Streptophyta; class Magnoliopsida; order Rosales; family Moraceae; genus Artocarpus; species Artocarpus camansi. Next base: position 229 of record LNSY01382226.1, read on the forward strand.
AAAATATTTTAAAAACTATTCAAATAATTAATTATGGGTTAAACGGGTTATTTTAGTATCTTGCGCATTAACCTGAATATGATCTATTTTTGAACACGTCAGTTTAAGTTGATACTAAAATGACTTGTGGTTTATTTTTTGATCTAAACTCATAAAAAAACATATTGGGTTCGTATTGTGTCGTTGTATCATAACTTATATTACCGGCCTTACTTTAAGCAATGAAATTTAGGTATTTTGCTTCCTTAAATTTAAATTATTTTTATTTGGATTTATAGTTTTTCTTTCTATTTGATATAGTATCTTTTTTGTTTTAGATTTTGTAAAGAAACTTTGTTTATAGTTTTAAAAATAAATATGTTTTGTATATATTGATTATATATGACAAGGAGAATTTGTGATATATATTTTTGTAAATTGTTATGTGTAAATTAATGAGATATAAATTAAGTTATTAAAAAAGAAGACGTAAATTTGTAAATAATATTTGAAAAAAAAATGTTCTTTGAGAAAAAGTAGTATTAGTGAAAATGTTTTTTAAAAAAATTTTAAAGGCTTTTAACAACATTTTTTGCAAAAAAAGTGTCATCTAATAGCGATTACATGCATATTATATTACGGTTTTCTTTGAAATCTATCGTATAACGTAAATAAATTGCGCCAAGGTAGACTTTAGATGATGGTTAAAAATCGTCGTAAAAAGTAGACCACATGCTACTACATTGGATAAGATGATAGTTTAGCTAACTGTCAGTATGTAGTAGTGAAGTGATATGTATGAAAGGAAAAGAAAAGAAGTGTTTCTCTTTTCAAGCACAAACAAAACAATGTCTACCCAATTACTTGTTATTGAAATTTCATTGAAAAAGCATCAAAATTGCAACTTATCATAAGTTTAGAGAATAGTTTTGTGCCATTTTAAGCTATAAAAGGCAAAAGGAGACAACACTTATATTCTTCATGATGGGCCAAATTTAAAAATCATCTTTATAATTTTGAGTCACTGAATATTCTTTCATTTATTTGTACATGTCCGTCGGGCCAGTTTCCAACATCCGCTTCATGTCAAGATTACAATTAGCCCAAATTGATATTGCAAAAAATAAATATATACTGGCTTTGTGATATCTTATGGGTTTGGATTGAAAGGACAAAACTTAGTAAAATGATGAGAAATTTCCACCAACACATAGTAGAATTCTTAACTAATCAGTTAAAGATTAACAAAACATGATAGAAATCTGAATAAAAAACATGAATAAGAAAACATGATAGGAATCTGAATAAAAAAAAAGACTTGGTATCACTAAATCTATCTATCGACCCATGCTTCTGTTTTGTGACTAGTTTGAAAAATACTGTTTTCATCATGTTTTCGCCTTCAGTTATGCTCTCAGAAAACAAGAAAATGAAGTAGAAAAGACCTATTTCGTCCCTTAAAACAATGTTGCTGGAATGTCTCCAACTCATCCGGGTGTTGTGTTTCTGTCAATGGTTTTTTATTTTTTATTTTTGACTCAACAACATAGAAAAAGTGATTTATCTCTTGCAAACATGATAGCATCGACAATGGTGCAGAAGATTTTCATAGTCAATAGATTTTGAGACATACTCTTATATTTTGTAATAATAATTATTACTTGCACTAAAATATAATATTATATACTTTTTATTTTGTACTACCAAAATGTTATTATCACATTAAATAATGTACAAAATTTAGGAATTGGATGTTGCTCGAAGTACTATATTTAATATTTCTATACTCTGGAACTATATGTACGTTTTTGACGCGGATATATATATCTATATGTATACTTTTGGAATTTAAAGATCTTCTGCGGTCATTCCAAGAATTGAAAAGGGTTTGGGAAAAAAAAATCGAAAGAAAAAAATCCGAAACAAGAAAAAAAAAAGAGCGCATAATCCAGAAATAACTAGCAGCAAATCCGAAAAATGTCCCTAGTGACCAACAGGATTGGAAAAGTTGAAGAAGACCACCATCATTGACTGTTTGGACTGAAAACTACAGTCAGACTTGACCAATTTATCAGCAGCAACGTTCACTTCATGAAAGTTATGCAACACGTTAACAAATAATCATTCGAATACCTCAATACTCAAGGCCATCTATTTCTGAACTTGTAGGGAACGTCACGAGAGGATTGTTGGTTAGATAAAGTGACAACATAATCAGAATTACTCTCTGCCTAAATATTAAGGTGTTTAAAACTTCAGTTTTAATTTATCAGTTACGACCGTAACTAGTATAAAACATTCAACAACTATTATAAAAAATAAAAGTTTACTATAATATAAAACTCTCGTATGTTACAATTCTATAAACTTAAAATGTCTGTTATAACTAAAGTTTTAAACACTCTAGTACTCTTTTAAACTTTTCTAGCCTTCAATGTCAAAGCCATTAACTCTACCCCAAAAGCATGAAAGCCCCAATAGGAACATAAAGAACAACTATTGACAAACCCTGTACAAATTCTTAAACTTCATTATAACCACCACGACATAGAAAATGTTAAACAACCATCGAATTTTTCTTTAATCCAACCTAAGGGAGGAAGATGTTGTAAAAGATATAAGAAACTCGTGTATCACATTATTAAAATTCAAAAACAAACATTAACTTATAAAGGATATTGAGTCTCTCCACTTAACATATTATTTTATAAGATAAAAGCCCAAATTTTTATTAAGTCTAAATTCTGTCATAGTATCAGAGAAAATTAGTTCAAATTAACAGCTTGTAAAGAGTTTTAAAGGATAAAAAAAACCCAAATCTTTAAATACATTAAACCTTTCTACTTGACAAGTTGACCTCTTAAAACGGGTGTAGAAATTCTTAACAAATCCAAATTCTATCATGTTAACGAGAATAATTTTATTAGAAGATAGAAAACTTTCCAGGTAGTCGAAATCATCAAAAGTCCAAAGGCCAGCTTGGCTATTATATATGCATGCTAAAAATATCCAAAAAATTAGTCTCTCTAACTACAATGCAAACAAAATTTTTGACCTAAAAGGGGAGGCAAAAGAATCTGCAAAGGTAAACATGTTTCCCCATAATTAATAATTTTAGCAGATATATTAATTATAGCAGATATACTTCACTGGATATGAATAGGTACAGAAATTTGTTCAAGAAACGTAGATTGTGATTCACACTAAGTATATTAATTTTTTTTTTTAAAAATTACAGTGTCATCATACATTATAATTAGAAGACAAGGTATATCTTTAACGCCGTTTCTACGAAACAACATGAGTTTTAATTCTTTGCACTTGTGGTGAAAACAAGTTATATTACTTGGGGGTTGATGGAACAATGTTCATACAATTTGCAGGCTTTTGCAGACTGAGTTGGTAAATGTAATCGGTTAATGCCGGTGGTTTTGCTACTGTGTATAATGTAGTTTGCCGATTGACGTTTGAATATTAATTTTTTTGTCACAGAATTTAATTGAAACTATGACATAATAACATGTAAAAAGATTGAAAGTAATTCTTAGTAGTTATGAACGTAGCATTAGTAGTTATAAGCAAGTATTTTCATGCTCAGACTTAAAAAATATATAACCATTTTGTTTGAAATTTAATGGAGAGGAATCTTGTTTTTTGCATCCAGTGTAAAAAAAGAATAAAACTAGATCTATCTAGCCTAGGTAATTCTTCCATAAACGTCCTGCTTTTGTTAAATTTGCTATTAAGCACTGAACTTTTGAAAGTGGATGTTCTCAATGCTAATAACACATATTTTGGTTTTGGATTCCTGACGTGAATAAATGCATGTTTTGTCAAAATTATTTTGTATATTTAATAATTAAAAAATAAATACTTATGGATAGATTATTTTTTATGCTTGAAGAGCTTCAATGTATTTTAATAAATTTTTCAAAACGTCAATGTTTATAAGAGTTTTTGAGAGACGCATGAATGTGGATTTTTTACATCTTTTCCCTCCAAACGTGTAGAAAAAAAAATTACCTTACTCAGAGTTGAAATAAAAAAAAATTGATATTTTAAAGCTTTATTTTTGCTCGAGGTAGAAGCGAGATAAAAAAAATAAAAAAAAGCAACTAAGTACGCGTTTCTGAGTCAAAAACTACATGTTACTGTCCTTTAACTATGTATTACTGTCGAAAGATAACATGTTTACCACTAAAACAAGTTTCATGTCACATCAATACCTTCTAGTAAATATAGGCCGTCAAGATCAATTTAAGGTTGTGAAAAGACTAAAGCTTTGAAACTTCGAAAATGTAATGATGTACCAAGGAAAGGCCTTATCTTAAAATTTATAATTAGTGGACCATGCCAAGTTGATTTAAATGAAACTCAGAGTAATTTGGTACTTGACGCTTTCTCGTGAATGCATATATGCACATATAAATATTTTTTACAGTTTCTTGGCATCCATCCAGATGTATATAAAAACCAAATAAATTAGGGCTAGTGAAGACGATGATGTGCTCACTTCATTGTTCTCATTTTGTGTATAGCGTAAAGTAATCGAAATAATCGGCAGAGTACACATTATTTTTAATTGGTATGTTTTTAATAGTTACATTTTCAATAAAAATACATTCTAACAATAATTGATCATAATGTACTGTGATAAGTATTTAATATCATTAATTATGATATTTTTTTGGTCAATTATGTAATTTATTATAACCGTCTTTTTTATATCATATGAATAATAATAGTACTAATTTAAAATATATCTATTAAGACTTTGTTTGTAAATGTTTTTAAGTGTTTTTTAAAATATTTTTTCACGTCATTAAAAGCAAAAATTTTAAAAAACACTCATAGCTTTCTCAAAACAAAACTATTTTGAAAACAAGTGCATTTACTTTAATTAATTCTGATGATGTGTTACCTTAATTAATTTTCATAATGTGGTGTTTATATGATCTATTATAGCATGTTAAGCACCTTGTTAACCGTAAACATTAAATAAAAAATTATTTTTTCTTAATTAAAAAATCTCTTCCTTTAAAGTTTATAAGAAATTTACAAACGTGGCATGGTACTTTATCCTTCTTTCCTATTTTTTTTTATCGAGTTTCGTCTTCTCTTTTGGCATTGGTATTAAATATTGTATTTCTCTCTTTTAACTCTTTTTCTTTTTTTTTTTTCACAATTCATCCAACCTTCCTAGAAATGAAGGTTTTTTTTTTCCTTAAGAGATCAATTTGTCTGTTTATATTTATAATTTATTTTTTTAGTTTATTATACTTTATTGAATTAAGCATAATAGATTATTGTAGATAAAGTAATTCTAGTTTTAAATTATCGTGGAATAATTACAAAAAATATTTTAAAATCATTTAGCAGTATAAGTTTTTAAAAATAATTTTAGTGGTCATAATAGGGTGACTTGTGGCCCCTACTGAAGTTAAATTCTGCATTTGTCATTGAATTTGGTAACCTTCAATCAGTTCCGTATATTTCATCAAATCATAAACAATCATACAATAAATATATCATTTACATTTTAACATTTAAAAAAATAAAAAACATCTCAGCAAGTCACAAACAAATTACCTATTTAAATCATATTTAAGAAGATCCTTTAATTAAACATTCGTTAATTGTTACAATATTTTTATCATCTATCCACTTTGTTACAACTATGATATTTATATCAATTACATCAAATGTTATTATTAAAATCAAACCTATACATGTGTGTATACATACATACATACATACATACATACATACATATATATATATATATATAATGATTTAGGTTTGTTTCAGTGACGCCAACTTTCTAACATTATTGGAAAACTTCCAAGCGTATGAATATGTTTTCCAAATTGACGATGAAAATATATATATGATGGCTGACTGAATTATGGTCTGATAGGAGACTAGGTTTTTTGCTCTGAAGGAGACTAGGAGTTAGTTTGGCTTAACAATTGGTCGGTAAAATGCATATACATGAGTGTCTCGGATATGTATATACATATATGTATATTTGCTAGCTATATTTCTTCGCGACATAACACACTACTCTTCCAATGCGTATATACATTTATCGCCAATTAAGCATTATCCGAATACATTTTATTTGGTATTCTACGTGATTATTTAAGACCCCACGTAATTAGTTAGCATTAACCTTCCCCGAGAATTGCCATTGCTATTGAAACACTAGGTTTGCATCTCTTATTGATTAGTAAGTTTTCGAAATGATCTTTTGACGACCATGTGCTAATTATGGAGCGGCTGAAAAAGCAATAAATTTTAATCCATACAATTGGTAGTTAAAAAATCACATTTGCAATTAAAATTTAATGACATCCGAGGCCACTTATATTTCCCAGGAATAATGTGTACGATATGATATGCAGCTTGCAACAAAAAACAATGCCATAAAATACGGATGATAGTAGAAACCAAACACTTTTAGAGTATGGTTCTCACTGCATACAAAGACCTTAAAAATAAAGTCTATTTTTTATTAGTTGTGGTGCTTAATATCAGTAATACTCGTTGCATTTTTCTATAGTAAATATTTCATTATAAATCTCTCTCCTCAAATATGTATGTATTAAAAGTCTTGAGAAGAACAAACCATTTTTCCTCGAAGAAAAAGAACAATCTTGAATAATAAACTGACTTATCCTCCACGTACGTCCCATATGATATTTAGAGACATGCATATATACATAGCCAGTAATGTACGTCATTACAATGACCAAGTACTTTACATTCCCATATATTACGTATAATAGCAATATATGTGCACCGGCACCGACAGAGCCAGAAAAAATTAATCAAGAGAGATAGAGACAAAACAAATAAAAAGATGTAGGGGAAGCAAAATTAAATTTGATGGCAAGTGAAATACAATTTTAAACAAAGTGAAACACTAATTTTATTAAATTTTATATATAAATTTAAAAGAAAATAAAATTTAAAAATAGCGGCCACTCGCTCTCATCCGTAAATCACTCCGCTGTTTCCGTTGATAAATATACTCTTTTATTGGAGACTATAATTTGCACCTACAAACATGTTGTAAATCTAGTTTTAATGTTTCCCCACAAACCGCCACAACAAGCTTCGGTTTGTGTTACGGACTATACAATTGATGAGGATGTTGTTTTATGGCTTGTTTGGTTGAAATATTTGAGTAGAATATTTGAATAAAAATTTAAATTTTTATGAGAGAAAATACTGTAACAAAATGATTCGAACTGTGATTCAAACCACAAAACAATTAAGCTCTTGATATATTACTAGTGTCTACTATATCATGCATATCAAGGTAATTATAATTGCCATGAAAAAGACCATAGCAAGTTTTCTTTGACTTCATAAAAAAGAGTGATCCCTTTCACCACTTTTGCATATTATTGTTTTATTGTCGTTCATTGAAACTATCAATTTACTTAACCCTGCCGTACACCCTAACAAACCAAACGTGCTTGATTACATAAAATAGACCCATTGTTTTGCAAACATTACCAAAAGAAACGTCACAATATTCTAGTGCATACAATTATTAATGCCTTTTTCTTACTTTGTTAAATATGGAAATGTCATTGGGAAACTAGATATCGATCGGCACGAAGTTTATATATAGGGAGACACATTACACATATGATGCCCCTTTTTCTAATAAAAGCAAATTATTATTATTTTATTTTATTTCTAGACAATTGGACCAACTAATTATATAAACTTACGATAGTGTTTGTTTGGTGGTCTCCTTGGAGTTCGATCTAGCACCGACTAGCTAGCTAGCTACCTAGCTAGCTCCCAATATTGAAAGTTGAAAAGCCAGCAGCAATCTTTTTTTTTTTCCTGTCTTATTAAATGCATGTAATTGTATATGCGTGCATGGTATTTACCAGTCCAAATTAGCAAAAAAATGTTGGACTCAAAATTCCTATCTATGGTTAATTCTCATGCTAGCTGGAACATCTATGGCTAGGGTCTTTCTCTCGTCCTTAATACACGTTTCCATTAAATCCCATCAACTTTCTATTTTCTACAAATCTAACAATTACAAAACAGATTTCTACCGGTATAATTACATTGCCAGTACCTAGTGAAATATCTTCTATATATTACGTTTAAGGACCCTGTTCTAAACATTAATTTTCTTTGATAAACACATAATTATTTAGCTCAGAACCAAAGGTTTTTCTTTGTGAAGGGATTTTCATTGCTTTGAGAAACAGTTAATAGATATGAACTAATAAGTACGGAAAAAGAATAAATTTAGCAAAACGATTAAATTATCTTCCAAACGCTACTACTTACAATTAATTATTAATGAGGCATTAAATATGTATCTCAACCCCTAGGAAAGTAGTGTTGAAATTTTAATGTATATGTGTATCTATACACACACATGTACAAACCTTTCTTTTGGCACGTAGAAAAGCTTCCCTATTGATCAGGAGAATTTTACTTTTGTCAGCTAACATGTTAAACACAAAAAGTTAACAGCTAACATGTCTTTCAAGTTGCCTCTGTAAACTTCCAAGGAGGCAAAAAAATACTCAACATAACCAAAAGTTTTTGTGTATCATGTTCTGATCGTTTCTGCTTTTGGTTTCTTAATTTTCACATACCAAATTCAAGCAAAACTGATACGATGATAGATTCTTGACACAAATCAGAGAAGATAAATATATATATATATGTATATGTATCTATGTATGTATGTACACACACACCACACACCAATCACACACACACGCACATATCAAGCAGCTGAATAGAAATAAGAGAAAAGATTGCGATCAATTAGTAAATAAACTAAAGTGAGAACTAAAATTGACCAAACACAGACCAAAAGGGTAAAATAATAGACTGCCCTCATAAGGACTTTCATTAATTTTATGATTTTTTTTTTTCATCATTAGATTTGTCTCTGCATGTCGGGTTACCTCCTTTTCTTGTGACGTCCCATATATTAACTCAAACAAGGAACCCACTTTGAAACATGTCGAACGTGTGCACATATATGAGGCAGAAAAAGAGCCATGCTTTGCACTGCTTGCACGCATCAATATCACATCATCCGCTTATCTTCTCTCTTTCTCTCTCTCTCTCTCCAAGTTCACGTTAAAAAGTTCATCAAGATTAAACTCGTAGAATCATGGACCACAGTGACACATATCATAAGATAGATGTGCATCACCAGGCAATTTTGACATTGGAATTGTAACCGATCATGGACAATGATATGCTCAACGAATATATACATGCAGTAATGTAAAGCATTTTGTCAGCTGAGCAACAACAGTTGATAAGTCCTACCCAAGAAAAAATGACGGTTATAAGTTAATTATTTTTAATACCTCTTGATTTATGAGGTTAGGATACACACACATATATATATATAATGTATGCGCTAGGATTTGTATTTTTTTGGAGTCGAATTATTCGCATCCAAGGAAAAGGAGTGGAGAATGGAATGGAAAATGTATGTATGTTTGTATATATATATATATATATATATATATAGAGAGAGAGAGAGAGAGGGACAACGGTCTCGTTGTCCGTAGCCTTTTATGGTTTCCACTATCGTGCAAGCCGAAGGCCTCTCCACCTTGGAATTATCAACTGTTTATTCTCCGTACTTTAGTGTAACCCTAATCTAAATTATCAGCATTTGAAAGTAAAAATCTAAATTATGACCATCAGGCCCAGCAATATCACTTTGCATTTTCCAACTTTCTACACACCTGGTGAGCGCGTGGTGCCACGACTACTGAAATTTCTTAACATATCCCGTAATTTTTTTTTTCCATTTTAGTCGGTATTAAATGAATGTTTGGCTAAATGATAAAAACTACGATTTTTAATATAAATCAATTATAAATAATATAAAAATTTTTATATGTTAAAATAACAATAAAAAAATTACTACAGTATAAAACTCTCACATGTTACAATAAAAGTGGTTCTAATCAACGGTTTCTACCACAATTTCGAACACCCTGTAAATTGTTGGCTTTACTTTTACTTTTCCACCAAATTGTTTTGGGTTAATTCTAGGAAAAATTTTATGATAAGATATTAATTAATAGACTATTTGATAAGTTAGTTAGAGTTAAAGTTTTAAGTTTAAAAATTATAACATGTGAGAGCTTTATATTATAACCATTTTTTGCTTTTTACTATAGCTGTTGAAAGCTTTACGTTGTAGTTAATTAGAACCAATTAGCTCTAACTAATATTCCATACTAAAAGTATAATTAGAATTCCTTTTAATCAAGATCATATTATAATCATATAATTATATATGTATAATGAACTTTGATGAGAATCCAACAGATAAAAAATGTATATTAGGTATTTTTTTTTAATATCTCATAAAGAAAATTTCCTAATTTTAGTATTAGCTCTTGAGAAATAGAAATAGTCTAAATTTGACATCCGACTTTTTTAATTAATAAATAAACATGCCCCAACATTTATGAATATTACATTTTAAACCTTTTATTAATGTACTATCAAAAATAAGACAAAAGAAAGCACTGAGGCTCACAATTCACATGTAGCATTTATATGGACATTTTAGTACGAAAAAATAGAAGATCCTAAGCAGTATTGTAAGGCGCTCATGGGGACAACCATGGGATTAATTGCAAGTTGATCCTCGGCTTGCTGCAAAATACTAGTTGATAAGTTTAGATTTAGATTGGGACCATTCATATATCACTAGTTAAATTGTGCAATACACAACAGTTTTTTAGAAATTTCACTACAAAAATCAAAGATTTTAACGACGACTTAAAGATGGGCTTGTCATCGTTAAGCTTTAGTGATGACTTATTGTTGTTAATAAATTGTCATAAAAAATTCATCACTAAAAGTTTCTTAGCAATGATAGTGTGCCATTGCTAAGTTTTAATGATGAGATGTCTATAGTTTATTTACATGTGCGGCCTTTGTAGCCTCATTCACTGAACCCCTACTCTGAAGAAAATGTTGAGCAAGCCAATTATTGATCAAGGACTACAGCTAGTGTGTCTCAGGGTTCATTTATAACGTTAAATTAATGTTAGAGTTTGATTATTGATATTGAGTTCATAAAAATCATTTTATCCAATAAAAGTACATAGAGTATCTTAGACTTCTGTAGCAATGTTGTAAATAAATTGCTTTCCCTTGAAAGGTTGACCATTTCTCTTCTTTGCAATTTGTGGCATTCGTTTATGACCGAGCTTGTAAAAAAAAAAA
>LNSY01382254.1:0-11810 GCA_002024485.1 Artocarpus camansi
CTGTCGTGGATGTTTTCAATGTTACTTATTTGAAAATTGGAATAGGTATTGGTTAATTAATGGAGAAAGAGAGAAGAAGAGGAAAATCTTACGACGGTGAGAAGCGAGAGTGGCGGTCGATGATAGCAGGTGAGAGTGGCGTCGCGGCGGTGGAGCGGTGGTAGGCGACAGTAGCCGGCGAGAGTGGCGGCTCGGCGGTGGAATGACGGTACTGTCGTAGTGGTAGAGATTGATGGAGAGGAGATGAAGGTGGCTTCAGAGATGGGATCATTTGGAAAACCAGTGCAAGTAAAAATTGAAGGTTAAATTTGTAACTTTAATGCCACATCAGCATTTTAAAAAAATAAAAAAGAAAAAAGAAATGTATAAGCCTAAATCGTACTTTCCACAGGGGAACGTAGGCAAGGGCTTTTTGCCATGGCAAAGTTGCTCCTAGAAGTGCTCGCATGAACTTTCAAGTGCTTTTGCTTTTTTTAAGTGTTTTTTTTTGTTAAAATTATAAAATATAATTTTTAAAATAAATTTTAAAATTTATATCAGAATATCAATAATATATTATAAGCTTATATATTGACCTGTTTGACATTATTTTGAGAGATTTTATAAATATTTTGTATAATTTTTAAGATAAAAATTTTAAAAATACTTTCAACATAATTTTTTAAAAATTTTTATTTTACAAAACAAAATCATGTTAATTTATTTTGAAAACATTAATAAACAGGCCTAACATTTTTGTAGCTTAAAAAAAAACTAAAATTATTTTAATTTGTTAAAATTTTTTCAAAAATATAATTTCAAATACTTACGAAAAATTACCGTTTTTACTTGTTTTTTTTATTGAGTAAAAATATAAGTAGAAACTGCACCATAAATCTCTCTTAAGTTTCACAACAACACGAGCACCAGTAACGTAACATCCTTAACGCACCAACCAACAAGGATTTTTCTTTGAATGTATATATCGATTATCCACTTTCTTAATGCCAGTCTCCTTCAAGAATCAACAGACTATTTCAAAAATCAAAACTTTAACTTCAAGCATTACGCCCAATATAATACAAAAATAAAAACCAACTACTCCAGAACCTGCGAATAGGCGGGACAAAGAAAAGCCACACTCAGACAACACTGAAAAAACGAAAACTTCACGGAAGCGTAAAGTTCAAACCTTGATATATGCGCCGTTGATGATTGTGATCATGGAGATTTATATTTTAGGGATCGCGCGGTGTCATCGGTCGTCGCCAAATGCGGCAATGCATGGTGGAGGTGGCGGGGCCTCGTGATAGGAACGGCCAGCCGGCCAACGACGATAAGTTTTGTATTTTTTTTTTAATTTTTGGTATGCTATTTTTGTTTTATTTTTTTTCTTTTTCATTTTAATTTTTTTCGTGATGCTTTTTCGTTAAATTGTAGTAAATAGATCTTTTTTTTTAGGAAAAAGGAAACTTTTTCTTGATAACAATTCTTAAAAATATTCGTAATAAATAATAATATATTAAAAACTCACTTAATGTTTATTCATTATTTATTAGGTACAAGCAAAAAGTTTTTTCACTAATAATTTTTTTATAACTATATATTATAAATATTTTTAAAACTTATTATTTATTACAAAAGTTTCACTATTTTCTTTATTTTCTTTGATATATTGTCCTTCAACGCGTGTTTCAAAAAATAAACTAGTAAACTGTTATTCTTTTAAGGGCATGGAAAATTATTAGTTATAATCTACTTTATCACGCTTTGGTCGGCACTAGAGAAAAGTACACGAATGATATCTTCAGTTTACTTAAAATGTTTAAATAATTTCCTTTCAAAAAAAAGTTGAAGTAATTTTGAAGTTGTGTTTGGTAACTAAAAGTTTGAGAAAATTACATGTGTTATATTTTTTAAAAGTTATGTTTATTTATATTATATTTAAAAAAAATTATTATTATCATTTATATAATATGTTATGTTTTGCCACAAATAAACATGTGTGACATTTATAAAAAATAAATCTTAAAAGCTTGTACTTATTAAAATTCCAGTTTTTGTTAAAACTATTTTTATTAAACATTATATAATAGATTACTTATGATAATCTAGTAGATTATTCTCAAATAATTGATGTTGAAGAGAGTTAAAATAACACAAATACTCTTGACGAAAAAACTTATAAGACGACATCCTACTACGTAATTTTGTTAAATTTATATATGAAATGATAAAGATACCAAATTTATATTAAGAGCCAACATTTAAAGCTCTTTAAAATATTATGCGTGTAATTACAATTTAAATTATAAGGATAAGAGTGTTTGGAAAGTGCAATTAGAATTAGTTTAAAATACTAGAGTATGTGAGAAATTTATACGCTAAAAATTTTTTACTTTTTATTGTAGAATGTGAGCTTTATACTATTTGAGAACCACAACCATGGTTCCAATAACATTTTTCAAAAATCCTACACAACAATTGTGAACCAACTTTTTACATTAAATTAACTTTTATAGTGTAAAACTTTCATATACTATAATAAAAAAAATATATATGTTATATTGTAAAGGTGTTATATATTATATTGTTTAAGTTCTGATTTGATTCTCAAACTCTCTTTTAATAATCAACACTCACCCACTTGAAATAGGTAGGATAAGAACCCAAAAAAACAACTAAGAGCACTTATCCTAATTATCATCTTATTTAACCCAAAAATCTAACAAGTGTAAATAATAATTATTTTTTTAGAAACAAAAAATAAAAAAATTAATAACAAATACCTTAAAAATAAAAATAAAATTCTAAAATACATTTGAGGAACTCGAACATCTCAGGTTTATTAAGTGCATTTTGTTCGAGGTAATTTATCAAGTGCATTTTGAAGAAAGAAAATAAAAAGAAAAAAGAAAAAGAAAGAAAGTCCTAGGGCACATCAATTGACCCTTCCCCATCTCCATTCCCAGCGCGATCAATCCCTCCGAGCAGAGCAGTCAGCAGAGCATTTGTGCCGCTGCGAAAGAAAGGCCCGACCCGATTTCGAGCCCCCCGAGAATTCGTACAGCGAGTCTTTCCGCCCTCCTCCCGAGCTGATTTCAAGCCACCTGTAAGTCAAGCTCCTCTTCCTCCTCCTTGCTTTTCTGTTTGTAATTTTCGTTTGATGTTGGGATTTTGGCGACGGAAAAACCGGAGTGTTGTCTTTGATGAGGGAGATGTGAACGTGTCTGTTATAATCGTTTGTTTGCCTTTGCTTTTATCAATGTGATGGGAATTGTGGTTTCATTGATCTTACAAATCTCAGAAGTGGGTTTGCTTTGGAATGGAAATCTGAACTCATTGGATAGTTCTGGTAGAGTTTTCCCAATTGGGTGATTTTGTGAGTTTTTACAATTTGCAAAGTGGGTTTGCCTTTTAAAGATGAGATTGAGACATTGAGGAGTGGGAACGATGGAATGGAGATAGAAAACGTGTGTATTTGGGGGATGAGAAAATACTAGACTCTAGAGTGACAAGGAGTAAGAGATTTTCAGTAACATTACTCCCGAGCTTGCAGTTGTTGATTATAAGAAGTTGAAAGTTGGGTTTATAGATTATTAAACTTTTTTTTGTTTAAAATTTTAATTTGAGGTTTAACTTATGGAATAGAAACCAGTTTATGGAATTCGTTTCACTCTGGAATTTGTTGATGTCTTTGGAATTTGTTTGGTTGTTGAAAACTTCTATCTGTGATTTTTGATTGATATTGGAGAAAATTTGTACTTTTATTATCGTGTGTATGGCTATTTGTGGTTTTTTTGTTTGTTATTTTACTATTTTTGAAAGATTGATGTTAGTTTGATTTGTTTGAAATTGTTGTAAATTGTAAATTGTGTGTCGATTTCATCATGGTTTTGGCTTCTATTTTGATACCTTTACTTTCTATTTCAACCTCACCTAACCACACTTGCGTGTTTCCTCCCATCCTGTTTATATATATGAATGCTGAAAGTAATATATGCATCAACAGACTTTTGAATATCCACTGTTCTTAAAAATGAGGTGCACTTAAATGCAATTTGATTGATAAGTGGTGGATTTGGGGGTTTAAATTGGATGTGCGATAGGTTAGGCAAGATTTGCACACAAAAGGAGTTCAATATTTCTCTGAGATGAAATTAAGTGATTCCAAGGAACCCATGGCACTTATCTTTTGCTAATTTGTTTCTGGAGTTTGCCATTTGAATTGATATTGGTCTGAGCTGTTGGCTTGAAACTACCAATAAAGGTTTTGAAGTATTAGATGGGTAAACTTGTCTGACGGTAGTCAGTGTGTTATTTTTATACATGTATCACTGTTGTTTGAAACATTACAGGTTATTTATAACTAGAAATTTATAAAGTGTTTTGGCATAATTTTTTATGTGTGTGTGTGTGTGTTTTTACCATTCTCTATTTTTGTTTTATGCCCTCCATGGATATCTTGTTTCATGTTGCACCATTTTTACCTGCCCCTTATGTTCTTACATTCAACCGATGTTCTTTACTGAAAGTAGAATGGCTTAAACAGATGCCCAAATTTTTTTCCATAGGTTATACGCTGCTGTGGAGGATGAATACACAACATCCTGCCCATCCTAGGTCGTCTGCCAATGGTTTTGGCCGTCGAAGAGGCGAAAGTGAAGTGGGAACCAGGATGGAGAACAAGTCCCAATCTGGGAAGTCAAATTCCGGCAGCAGAATAGCAAATGCTGGTAAAACTATTATTTTTAATTTTTTTTCCCTGTTTGTTTTGTTGTCATCATTTTTTTCTTTCCTTACTAAAAGTATAGATGTTTCTGACAGGCAACACAATTGGTGGCTACACAAGTCCATCACGCGATCGATTAGTATATATATGTACATGTTTTATTGGTCAGCATGTGGATGTCCAGGTGAAAAATGGATCCATATATTCTGGAATATTTCATGCCACAAATGCTGAGAAAGATTTTGGTATGTTCACGTGTTTGTTTTTCTTTAAGAGTTTATGTTTAGCACATCTGCTGTCCTGTATTTGCAATCAGCTTTATCACATTTTCCTGCTTATCACTGTTAGGAATTATATTGAAAATGGCTCGCATGACAAAAGATGGTGGCTCTCGTGGACAGAAATCTGTTGCAGAGGCAGTTAGCCAGGCTCCTTCAAAGACTTTAATTATACCTGCTAAAGAACTTGTGCAAGTTATAGCAAAGGTTCTGTATATTTTTATATTCTGCTATCTGATTTATGGTTTCAGACTTTCAAGAAAGCTATATGTGTATAGAAGTATATATATCACGAATATTGTTTTGATGTTTTAGTTCATATTATTTTTTCAAAATATTTTTGGTGTTAGTGTTGTTACCATTGTGTTGCTTTTATGGATGAGATTAATTTTAGTTTGTTGACACGTGACTGTTGTCGTTGGGAATGGTTTTCTTGTTGTTTCTTTATATTTAAGTGATTGATTTTATGTCCTAAAAAAAAAAGATTTGTTTAATTGTAAATTACAGCAAGTGTGTAGCCACGGCTGATTCATAAATAATTCAACTGTGACAGGATGTGTCCATCACAAAGGATGGTTTTTCAGATGAGGTTCAACAGCAGGAAATTATGATAGATTCCTTTATATCACAGTCTCGTCGTGTGGAGGTGGAGAGGGAATTGGAACCATGGGTCCCTGATGAAGATGATCCACAATGTCCTGAATTGGAGAATATTTTTAATAACCATTGGAATAGGTTGTTATATTAACTATTTCTTTTTCAAATATCTTGGCAGTTTTTCTAAAATGCAAATAATTTCTGCAACGAAGTAAGATACCAACTAAACAAGTTAATAGTTCAATTAGAAACCTACATTTTCCTTACTAGTTTACTTTTTGTTTTGTTTTTCTAATAGGGGGTGGAATCAGTTTGAAGCAAATGAAGCATTGTTTGGAGTAAAAAGCACATTTAATGAGGAGCTTTACACAACAAAACTTGAGAAAGGTCCTCAAATGCGAGATTTAGAAAAGGAAGCTTCAAGACTAGCAAGAGAAATTGAGAACGAGGAGACCCATGATCTTCATTTAGCAGAGGTGGGCCATCCTTTGTCTTGCCTAATCATTTTACCTTTTTAAGTTCCTTTTGTTGTGGGTGTTGATTATCTTAGATACAATGCAGGAAAGAGGCCTTCAACTTGTTGAAAATGTTGATATTGATGAGGAGACTAAATTCTCTTCTGTCTGTCGAGGCAAGGTAGTCGATGATAGTGGTTATGAAGAAGAGGAGGACATAACATTGGACTCGTATTATAATGAAACTTTTGTAGACTCCTCTACTTCTGCGAGCAAAACTTCAATTGACTGGACAAAAGGGAAAAGTAATGATGTTACTCGGCCGTCATCAAGCTCCAGTGCTGTGGTAGTCCCTTCATTTCTTGTCCTATTTATTTATCACCATTAGCTGTTAAAGTTTTATATGTTTTGATTAGGTTGTCCCATTTAAGTAATTTTTTGTTGAGATTTGAAGCAAGTAATTTTTCTCTTCTTTGACGGGTAAGGGCAACGTAGTTGGTTGTAAGCCCCTCCATCTCAACCATAGGTTGAGAGTTTGATTTACCATGACACCCACTTGAATGTGGTGGCATTCTCCCCTCTCCTTGTATAAAAAATAAAAATAAAAAAAAATAAAAAAGGCTGTTCATGATGTCTGTGTGTATTCTGGACTTGCTCATTGTTAAGCAGTGATTACACGCAGATGATAACATTTAGCAGTGCTGGATATTAACATCTAGGCTTTTTAGGAAGCATCTTGATTGCTGGTGCAGTGAATGTTGCTTGATCTTAGAGAAGCTTTTAGCTTAGGAGGCACACTGCAATTCGAAATTTTTTGATCTTATGAACCAAATGACTGTTCTAATTCTAAAGCAAAACTGCTAGATATGAGGGGCCTTCTGTGAAGAGTAGAAGTGCCCATAATTGTAATTTCTTGGTTCTGTTGCCTTCTTTTTATGCAATGTGGTCTATCAAATGGTTGTGAATTGCTATTCCTTTTGCAGGAGCAAGCACAATCTTCTCAGTCAAATGTTGGAGTCCATTTAAGTAGGTCTGATTCTCATGATCATGCTAGGCAGCTGGCATCAGAATCACCTTTCAAAGGTTCTTCAATTTCAGGCAGCGAAAGCAGGTAAGCATATCTACTTATCTCGTCTTTCATTCCTTGGGATGTAACTTAAACACCTGGCTCTTCTGATAATGACAAGCTTAATGTTTGAAATTCTAGGATCCAGGAGAATCAACTCAGTGAACACAGGGCGATAAATAATACTAATGAGAGTACAGAAAAGCAAACCGTGAGTTAAACTTCCAGTGTCCTTTCATTATTATTTTTGTTTTTTTGTCTCTTCTAATATCCTCGTTTTTCTCTTCATTTACATTGAAACAGCTGGTTGAGGAGACTCAGTTGTCAAAATCAGATGGTGAGTGCAATTTCTTCTTTGGGACTACACAACTTGGAGAGTTAAAACGTGAAAGTTATTTGCTAGAGTGGTTCATAATAATGATATGAAATATAGTTACCTCATAGACATACTTGAAATCTGTTGGTGGAACTTTGACGTTTTTCTAGCTGGATTAACCATTGTGTTTTCTACCTTCTTTGTTAAGATAACAAGAACGACCACTCACCGACATAAAATTTATTTTACTTATCTTCTGAATGTAGATTCGTTGTCCGGGAAGAAAGACGGCTCTCATAAAGGACCATTGCGTGATGCCACTTATGCCTCATCTTATGTTTCATCAAAGGGTAATGAGAAGATATGTTCCCCAAGTGAATCAGTAGCGGGGCCAGTTTCGGGCAAAGCACATTCACAGACGCAAGCTACAAATCCTCATGGACGACCTGGTAGTTCTGCATCTTCCAGTTCAGAACATGTGGTTGCTGCTTCTGCTTCTAGTGGTCCTGGTTTATCCCCGAGCTCTTCCGTTGGTTCCTTGTCCTCAGAAAGATCAACACTGAATCCTCATGCTAAGGTTGGATTGATTTTGTTTATTCTGTCATCAGCCTATGCAATTTCACTTCTTCTAATCTGCTCTGTTTGATTTTATCTAACACATCTGGTTGATTTTTCTCTACCCTTAATGCCAGGAATTCAAACTCAATCCGAATGCTAAGAGTTTCATACCATCGCAAACGCCTGTTAGGCCTCCTTCCCCAGTATCTGATGGTTCCTACTACTACCCTCATAACATGGCTGTTGTACCACAAATTCCCGGCATGCCTGTTAGCATTGGAGTAAGAACTGCGACATGTTTTTAACACCCCTTTTTATGTCTTGAATCCTTTATCGGGCTTAGTTCTTCATGGAAACTTGCGTCTGAATGGTTGGAGTTATTTGTAATTATAATGGGCTTCACTCGTGGCACTCGTCATTTGGATATTATGATTTTGTGAAATTCAATCGATTTGTTGTCTTTAGATTGTATGTTGTCTGAATGGGATGATTGGCATTTCTTACTTTCAGTGTTGAGAAATTATGCATGCAATAGCTTCTATATCAGGGGAAACGTATTTTATATACCTGTTTTGGTGGGATGCAAAGTGTTGAAGGTGGCTAAACTTGGGTTTTGGGACGCTTAATAGGATAGCAATTTATAAGGACAGTCTCCTTTTTATGCAACTTTTTATTTTCATGGTGTTAATCTAAAGGTATTATAATAACGATATCTAGTTAAGTTTTATTTTACTTTGCATGGTTAATCCTAATATTTGTGGGTGATGCCTTTCCTGTGAAGTAAAGGTTGTCATCACGATGCTATCTTTCCATTGCGTTTGCAGATTGCACCCTCGTTTGGACACCAGCCTGTTATGTACCCACAAGTTGGACCACTTCAAACAACACAGGCATATTTTCATCCAAATGGACCTCAGGTATGAGTTTCTTCTGAACCTTGTGGTGCGGTTTATGTCACCGACTTCTTAGGATGTCGTCTCAGTAAGTGTATGGGTTACATTAATTTCATCTATTCATACACGTGCAGTATGGGCAACAGATGCTTATTGGTCACCCTAGACAAGTTTTGTACATGCCAAGCTACCAACCAGTAAGCAATTTTCTTTAAACCTTTTAATTCCTTCTTGTCTTGCTTAACTCACGTTGCTAAAGTATGAGAAAGCTGCATCTAAAATGTATCTCCCTTGAAGCAGCTGATACATCAGTTAGAAGAAACCGTCACCAAATTTTCAGAAGAAATTCACCTAGTCCCTAACTTTTGCTTCGTTTTTCATATACTAGCTCGTATATGATTATTTGATTTCTGCTTTCCTTCATCTTCAAGTTTATGATTGTTTTCATTCGATTCATGGGTTTGGTTTCGGTTTGCAGGAAATGCAGTATAAAGGACGAGATTATTGACTTGTTTATCCCTGAGTCATTCTTGATTTTGCTCCGGTCGAGGGCTGAAGAATAACCACCGAGAGACTTCTTGGAAAACTTACTCGAGGAAGTGCCCACCAGACTATAATGATCTCAAAATTGACCCTTTGTGTGCTAGAGGAAGTTTTAATGTTTATCAATTCACTGATATAGCTTCATGACCCCCTCCACATGCTTTAACCACCCATACCATGAATCAGGATTTCCCAATTTTATATAGTGCCTTTACATTGTCTCAATATCCTTCTCTTTTCTTTTCTTTTTTTTTTTGGTGTTAATTTATGCAACTTACATTTTTTAGTCACCTTTTTTTGAATGTTACTTTTTTGGGATAATGGATACAATTATTTGTATACGCTCGGTTGTTTTGGTCCCCATGTTGGTGTGGATCCGCTTTTTGATGGACCCACCATCCAATTGGATCTGCCTTTTAATGCTTTTAATGCCCTTAATATTAGGGGTGTTCATGAATCCGTGTAACCGTGAAATCTGTCAAATCTAACCCAATTTAATCCGAAGATTTTTAACTGGTTCCGATAGAGTTTTGGATTAGTTTCGGATTGAAAAAGTCTTAATTTGAAGGTTTTAGATCGGATTAGGGGGATTAAGAAATTTTCAATCCATAAATATGAATCCTCATATATATATATATATATATTTATATATTTTATAATTTTAATAATGATTTTGGGTGTATTGAGTGCGCTTACTTATCTAAGGATGTTATTGACGATAAGGAATGGATTTATGGTTAATTTGTTTGGCAGCCTTTTCTGTTATTCTTGGATTGTTTTTGGTTTTTGTTTCTGTTTTTATTCTTTGTTGTTGCTGTTTTGTTGGTCTGTGGCAGCTTTTGGCTTTTATAATAAAGTTCTTGTTGCAACTGTTGTTCTGTTGATTTGCTGTACGTAATGAAGTTTTTGTTTAGTAAAAACAAAAGAGAAAATAAATAATTTATTTTGAGTTTTTTTTTTTTTAAGATCATAGCTTAATTTGTGAATTCGTAAATCTCATCCGAAGGTTGTGAATCAGGTTATAAATTGAGATTTTTCCAATCTGAAGGTGTTGGATTAGATTGTGGAGTGATATTAAATCTACAAAATTTGTGAACACCTCTATTTAATATTAATATATAAAACTTCTCTCAGGAACTGTTGGAAGAATCTCCTCATCTTTAGAACTAAAAGAGTTAACGAGCAAGGAATACGTGAAATCCTTCTCTTTTGGGGGTCGAATAACCTTGCTGAGGAAATGCTGTATACCTAAGAGTCTAACTGCTTTAGGGGTTTACTCGTGCAAAGCTAATTGCAGCAAACTGTGAGGCCAAATGATTTTTCGCCGTTTCTCGGTTAGAAGAAATTGTAGTAAATCATATTTTTTCAAAATAAGATATAGTAAGTAGTATGTTTTTGAAAATATTTATAGTAAAATAGTAAATTTATAACGTAAATAATTTATTTATCTTATTATAGTGCAAATAATTCTTATTTACTCAACAAATAGATTTAAGATACAAATAATTTATTTATTACATTTTTTGCAATGTAAATAATTCTTATTTACACAGTAAATTTTTTAAAAAAATTTGCTATCTTCCTCCCCCTCCCTAACTAGATATTATTTTGACTATTTGGTCATCGTACTAAGGATTATTCTTTGTAGCTTTGGTAAAAGAAGCCGCATGTCAAACCTATTGGAGTTGGAGTCCTAGGGAAAATCTTTTGCATAGTTGGGAAGTAACATGACTTCGATTGGCACTAGTTGGGGTGTGTAACACTGCTTCTTTCTTCTTGGGTGTTGGTGTTTTTGCTCAAGAGGTACATAGCAGAATTCTCTTTCTTACTCTTGTTTTACATTTCATACATTGGCTGACTAACACATATAATTCACTAATATCATAAATTATTATTAAACTAAACAGAAGATAGTGACACCATGTGTCAATCGGTGAATGCAAAAAGTGTAAAAAAAGAGTGTTATTAGTACTTCTCTTTGTTCAATGATCCCTAACATGAAGCATACACGTTTATTGATGAAAGTCTAAACTTGAAGTACCTGCAGATTCTAGATGGTTGTGAGGTTGATGGATAAATGGGTGTCGTTGGTTGGAAAGATTAATTAAGAGATTAGGATTACAAGAAAAAATAATAATAATAATAATGGGAAAATGATAGAAGTTGTTTCGCTATAGCTCACAGATACTACACTTTATCTTTGTACCGTAGCTTTTAAGAGTTTTTAAATTCAAACCAATCCTCAACACAACTTTGTATATTTACAGTGGCATGCTAATGTATGGCTGCTTTTCTACAGCTTAACTTCTTTCCGTGCAAAGTGCATGAACCTTGCCCCTTCAGTGTTACATTATTGACTGAAAACCAATAGCATGGTAAAATTATTGAAGTTG
>LNSY01382294.1:0-11802 GCA_002024485.1 Artocarpus camansi
GTCATTTAGACTCAAGAATGCTGGAGCTAATAGTCATCGCCTTGTCAACAAAATATTTGCTCCATTGATTAGCAAGACCATGGAGGTTTGTGTAGACGACATGCTTATTAGATCCTTTAGGAGTATGGGATGAAACTAAACCTGATGAAATGCACATTTGGGGTAAGCTTGGCCAAGTTTCTTGAATTCATGGTTAACCAAAGAGGTATCAAGGTCAACTCAGCCAAAGCTCAAGCCGTACTTGATATGCATTCACCTTGGACTATCAAAGAGGTGCATAAGCTCACTAGCATGGTAGTGGCCCTATCCAGGTTTGTCTCCCGGTCTACCGATAGGTGCAACCCATTTTTTTAAGGACTTAAGGGGAGGTTTGAGTGAAGCAGGGAGTGCGAGGAAGCTTTTCAAAGCCTCAAGAGGTATTTAGTGACACCCCTACTCCTATCGAAACCTCTACTAGGAGAGGCATTGCTTGCCTAACTCGCCGTTTTAGAAAAGGCTACGGGCTTGGTCCTCGTCAGAGAAGAAAACAGTGTTCAAAAGACCGTTTACTATACCAGTCACACATTTCAAGGTGCCAAGGAGAGGTACCTACCACTTGAAAAGCTTGCATTTGCCCTTGTCACTTCAGCTAGGAAACTATAATTGTATTTCTAAAGGCATACGAGCCAAGTTTTCACGAAGTTTCCTCTCTAGTAAGTCCTCCAAACCCGAAGATATCTAGGTAGATGGCTAAGTGGTTAGTCAAGCCTGGACAATATGATATTCATTTTGTTCTGAGGATAGCCATAAAGGCCCAAGTCCTGGTCAACTTCATCATCTAATTCATTGATGCCGCGTAGAGCACGCCCTCTATCAAAGACCAAGACATCCCAAGCAGTAGCGGAGGCAATGATGTGTCCAAGCCAGAACCAGAATGGATGCTCTTCGTAGACAGATCTTCTTGTGCTGAAGGTGCAAGAGCTAGGCTAGCCCTAACTAGCTTGGATTGCTTCAAGAAGAGCTATACACTTTGCTTCAACTTCAAGGCCTCCAACAATGAAGCCAAGTACAAAGTACTTTTGGTCAGACTAAGAATTGCAAAAGACCTTGGTGTGGATAACATATCTATCCACAACGACTCCATGCTCATTGTCCAACAAGTTATTGGGGGGTTCCAAGCTTGAATAGAATCCATGACCTCATATTTGCAAGAGGTCAGAGCATTGCTTGGATAGTTTAAAGCTTACTCATTTAGATAGAACCGTAGATCCAAAAATTTCAAGGCTGATGCACTTGCTCAGCTAGCCTCGATCTTGGGCAATAGTGAGCTCACCTCGGTCCCCATCAAGAGAGCAAGAAACTACCCAGATGGATCTGATCATCTGATACCTGACCTTAGTAGAATAGCCTAGCAACCATAAACAGGCACGCTGGATTTGCATTAGCTCGGCTTGATATTCGATGATCAATAGAAAACTTTATCGACGAGGGTACATTACTCCATGTTTAAAGTGACTAGGGCCTGTAGAATCTTAATGCCTAATGAAGGAGATCCACAAGGGGCTGTGCGACAACCACATTAGGGGGCAATTCTTGGCTCATAAATGTCTTTAATAGGGATACTATTGGTCAACCATGGAACAAGATTGCAAGGACTTTGTACAGAAATTCCTCAAGTGCCAGTAGTTTCCTAGGGTGATCGGGCATTATGCCTAGCTCCTTACCTTAGTGACATCAGCCTGGCCATTTACCAAAGGGTCGTCGACCTGATCAAACCTCTTCCTTAAGCTCGATCTCAATTCAAATATTACATAGTGGGCATCGACTACCTTACGAAGTGGGTAGAAGTCGAGCTGTGCACCAACATGACTGAGGCTAAATGCACCAACTTTATATGAAAAAATATCATTTGTCAGTTCAAAATTTTGCACACTATTGCTATTGGAAATGTTAAGTAGTTCGAATCTTCAAGCCTTTTCCTCTTGTATTAGCAACTCAGCATCAAGAAGGTCATCTTCTCCCCTTGTTATCCTAAGAGCAACAAGTAAGTTGAAGCCGTTAGCATGATGATCAAAGTTAACCTAAAGAAAAAACTTGAGGACCTTAAAGGCACGTGGATCGACAACCTTTTGAGGCGCTCTAGTATACCAAACTACAACCTAGATAGCCACCGAGGCCTATGTGGTTGAGGCAGTCATCCTGGTAGAAGTTGGACTACCGAGCTTCAGGGCTAAATAATACGATGAAATTTGTAACAATGAAATCATGATATCCATGCTTAATCTGCTCGAGGAGAAAAGGAACTGCGCTGTGATCCATAACATAGCTCAGAACTAAGTTGTTGCTTGGTATTACAACAAGCAGGTCCAACCGAGGAGTTTCAAAGTTGGTGACTTAGAACTAAAGAAAGTCACCACTTAGTAACCCAAGCTGGGGTCTTGTAGCTCGAAATGGGATGGACCGTACAAAGTGACCAGAATTGTTCGTCTAGGCACCTACAAGCTATCTGATAAGGAAGGCAATTTGCTCAGTCATCCTTGGAACGTTGAGCTTCTAAAGAAATTCTTTTACTATCTAGAGCTAGAAGCCTTTTTCAACCTGTAGACATATTCTTTTGTGACTAAACCTACCAAACATGCCTGGAAAGTAAAGATACATTAATGAAAATTTTAAACTCCATGCGATTCCACTGAGCAATATGTGTTTAGGAAAATACAACTCTCAAAGGGGGGGCCATAACTCCCAAAAAGAGAGAGTCATCCCTAGTAACCACACTAGGGGGCTGGTCGACATGGTATCGACAAATAGTGTATTGCCTTGTAGCCTAGTTGGACAGAGTCACCCTCGATGGCAATGACCTAGGGAACATCACTTCTGACCAATGTTAGCCTTGTAAAAGTTCAACTGAACTTAAACAAGTCTAAGGGGGGCTACAGGATATCACATGTTGTTGTTCTCTACTTGACCGAGAAATAGACCTTCCTTGCTCAATTAAACTCAAGGAACATAAATCGTCCATTTCCAAGAAAATTTTTTCCGAGGAACATTCAAGTTAGAAAAGTAAGACATTTTATTTTTGAGTAATGCTTAATTCAACGAAAACTAAATCGAGACGACACAAGATCAAAATTCATTTTCAAAATGTTTGTTCCCGAGGAACATTCAACTTAGAAGAATTCTTAACTTAACTTTTTCGTGAGAAACATCTCACTAAGAGAAATGAAGTCTGAACTGCATTCCCGAGGAGCTCTTAACTCAAGATTCCTAAGAAACACTAGACCTAAAAATGGAACGTTTCATATTCGAGAAGCATACATTGAAAAAGAAATAAAAGTTCCATTAATTGAAAGTCGTAGGGAGGTACAAGTAACTGAACACCTCTCGAGCCCATATGGAGAATTACAAAAAGGAAAAAAGAACAAAAGCTCAAGCCTGGTCCCCGTCCCTGGCATTGTTGTTCTCATCATTCCTGTCCTCGCCGTCCATCTCGACCACCTTTTCTATGATGGCTTGCTGCATGTCTTTTGGCTCGGGCTTGATGATGAGTGACCAGTCGAAGCCTGCTGCCTCGGGATGTTTATTTAGAATGTGGTCTCATAGTTCAGTCATCCCAAGGTAGTAGTTGTCAACATACTCTACGGACAACTTGTACTCCTCTACAGCCTGGGCCAAGCAGCCAGGCAATTCTTCGCTTAGGAAGTGCTGATGCTCAGCCTAAGAGGCTCCTAGCTAGGCCCTTAGGTGATTGATCTCGTCCTAAGCCTAGTCAGCCTCATTTCTTGCGCTTTTGGTTGTTGCCTTTGCCTGCTTAACCTTTTCCCTCACCTTCTTGGCCTTGTCTTAGACCCGAGAAAGAAACTCCATGATTTGATCAAGCTTGATGTTCTTGGACTCAACCTTCTACTCGACCTCGTCCTTCTCAAACATGGTCTTGTTGTGCTTCTCCTTTTTAAGGTTGAGCTCCTTTTGCCTGGCCATATATGTTAACTCCAAAAATACATAGGCCTAAGAGGATAAAGGTTAGAGCATGTGGAACCAAAGTTAAAAAGAGCCCGGGATAAAAGTTTTGCTTGTCTTAGCAGTGGAACAAAAGGCAATGTGGAACAAGCCGTCGTAGTTCTCTCCTCAGAGATCTTCCAAAAATGACTCCTCGGGAATGGCCTTAGCAATGCTATCAAGGATAAGGCACTAAGTACTATGGTGCCTCCTTGGAAGATCGACTAAGAGTGGTGGTACGGCGGTTGTGATGGTAGAAGGTTGGGATTGGCTAGAAGAAGCCCTCGCCCTCGTCAGCAGAGGTGGGAGAGCGACTTGGACTAGTCTAGGGGAATGCTCGTTTTGTGTCGGCTGCTTGAACCTCGAAGGTTATTTTAGCCTTAGCGTCTTCTCCCTCTTGGACCTAAAAATGACCTTACCCTTTGATCGGCAAAAATTCTCCATCATCTTCTCCATCTCTTCTTGAGAAAGCTGACGAGAAGACATATCTATCACAAAAGACAAGAAAAACTATAAAGTTAAGGCAAGTTCGGCCAGCCAAAAAAACAAAAAACACTCAGAACTCACCACTGATCCAAAGCTGCCCCAATGGGTAGAGTTGCCAGATCACGTCCTAGAGGTCCTCATCCGTTACCAGTGGCCCTGTGTCAAAGGATCCACTTGATGAGTTCTCGAAACTAGACGATGATGGCTTCCTCATTAGCGAACCAGATTTGATGGTGCTTAGCCCCATAGTGTCCATAGTGCCCGGCCTCGCCACTATTACCAACACAGTCAACTAGATAGGTTGGATGTTGGAAAGGGGATTGGTTCTGCTGGACTCCCTAAACCAGCCATAATGAGAAAGGTTCTTCTTCTCAAGCAGGAAAGACTACTACAAAGTTGATTCTGGCTTAGTGTACAAGTCCTCTACTACTTTGATTATGTCTCCCAATGCCCACAGTCTCTCAAACTTGACATTGCCCTACTTGAATGTTCTTGGAACGTGCTAGTCCTCGGCCACAACTTCATTGGCCTAGGCTAGATATCTTCCCTTGATGAAGAACCATTCAAACTTCTAAAGTTTGTCTGATTCAGTGTTACCCAAGATAAAGTCCTTTTTGAAGCTGGTAATGTAGTACCAGCCAGACTATCGGGGAAGCCTCTTCATCTTATACACCTACTTGAAGGCCTCCCATAGCATCTTGGTAGCTCAGTGGTACCTCCATAACACATACATTCTGATCATGGACTTGTAGATGTTCAGGTTGAACTAGGCAAGGCAGACATTTATGTCGTTGAGTGCTCATCGAAGGAAAGGGTAAAATGACAAGCGCAGCCCATCCTTAAGAAACTCGACATACAATGTTATGTAGCCTTCGGGCAAGGTCAAAGGCAAATCATTCTCCCTAGGCACAACGAGGTCGACATCATCTGAGATGTTGAACTCTTGGCTTAGGTCCTTGAGCCAAAGGTCTTTTATCGCTTGAATATCCCGTTGTAGATGTCTAGCTAAGTCGAGATATTTGGTAATCAATAACTCCCTAGGCTCTGGTGACGACGAGTCTTCTAGTGTCCTTGTCCTCCTTAATAGTACTCTCCTCGTGCTTTGTTTCCTCGATTGGCTGGTCCTTATCAGAGATCTCCATGATCACCCTACCTATAACCTGGACCGGGACCTCACTACTTTGACCGTAGGTGCTTGGCGCATCAATAGTTATCTCTAGACTGGCATGCCCTGGGCTGTAACTTGGGATGTGCCAACAGTGTCAGCATTGATGTAGGGATACTCGCCCCTTCACGGTTTCACCGGGTGTCTCCTATCTAGCTTGTTAAAAAACTCCTACTCTAGCACCATCTTAGCGTTAAGACTCAAAATTTTGGCCTGTTGGCCTACTCCATTAGGCCCTAGAGATAGTCCCTTAATGTCAACCTCTATGGAGGCCAACCCCTCGGTCTTGGTGTTGTTATCCAACCAAGAAACATCTATGTTCTAGGAGTTAAAGAGGTCACTCATTTTTTAAACGCGCTTCTCAAAAATTACTTGATCGGGTCATGGAAGCTCGAGAAATAAAGTCCTTGAGTTGCTAACTATAACTTGACAACAAAAACTTGGAAGCCATGGAGTAGCTTTGGGTGCGCATGAAATAACAAGGAATAAAGCCCTATTTATAGTTGCCTTAGGAGTGAAACTTGGGCATGAAAAATGAGGAGGCGTAATGATTTTGCTCGTCAGGGAAACAACCAATCGCGCGTCGACATGTGTCCCTCCGAGCTCCATCGCATGGCCTTCCATCTTCTGTCACCTTAAAGTGCCACTTGAGGTTCATTTTGAGCCGACCTCACCCTCTTGGCTTAGTCCACTCTGCCGAGTAGCAACCCGGTGAGCTGAGGGGCTACTTTTGGGGGTGAACTCGACACAACCATCGAGGAGCCTTACTCTTGGTGGTCAGCAACCTTACTTGGCAGGAGCTAATGTGAGCATACAACCAACCCTATCAAGCTCAGACCATCTATCCGAGGTGCTTTTTAGGGCCCTCCAGGCCACGCACATGAGTGAATGCCTCCTCAGATCAAACACCAGCTCGGGTCAGATTTTCGTAACTTACAAGCAGGATACTACTCACCATCAATGGCCTACAGATGGCAGACATCCCACTGTTGGATGGAGAGTAATCTACCAGCAGGGGTCACGACACTTGTCCTCTACCTTCTGACAAGCCCTGATGTGTCACCTGGGTCGTGGGCGAAACCCACTTGACACCCGGTTCAAGTGTTAACCTATAAATAGAGTGCATTCATTGCAACTCAAGCAAGCATGCACCTTCCCAACTAACCAGCTCCGGTTCTCTGCTGAGCAGCACCTGCCTTAAATGTCAGAGAGCCCTTGTTTATTACCTAACCAGTTTCCTCCTCACCTCTAAAGCATCTCTCCTCTTGTTGCAGGTTTACCCAAACAGGTAGATACGAGCAGGGAAGAGCTATCCATCCACCGTGTGTAGCAGTACGTGGTGTTGATCCGTCACTGCACTCTGGTAAGCATCAATATGTATGAACTTATCTAGGTTTATGTGAGAATTGACTTATGCGCATAGTAGAAATCTAGGTTTGGTGAAGGGGACATTTGTGACAGAGGAGTTGGTGAGCTTCGTTTGTCTAGGTTCGGTGGGGGGTTGGGGGAGAAGGTGGGGGATTTGGGTTTGGATGGTCGGAGCTTGGGGATTTGGGTTTGGCTAGAGACGGGGAAGATTGGGTTTCTTGAAAATTTTTTTTTTTGGTTGTATTTTGTTTGTTTTAACTTTTATTAAATGATTGTTGATTCAACGAAGGGTGTTCTCGTTTTTTTAAAAATAAATAGTAAGCACATGACCGGCATATGACTAATATAATAGAAAATTAATGGGCATTAGATACTTTTGTTCTTTTACACTTTTTTTGCAAGTTCGGGCTCGATTGAGCTAAGAAGGGAAAAAAAATGAACGAATCATCTTTGAAATAATTCAAAGACTAAGTGAACAATTTACTTTAAAAAAATTTCTATGTCGCTTTGACGGTTCTTATTTATCCGCTAATGTCCGTGACCTCTAATCTACGTCATGAAAATGGAACAAGATATAAAAATTGTTATCCAATTCATACGGCAATATGATGTCGTGGTGATGTACAATAGCCGCACTTTTAAAAATACTAATCATTATTCTGTTATAAAAACATGTATGTATGTCCCGAAATGTAGAA
This sequence comes from Artocarpus camansi, assembly GCA_002024485.1. Classification (NCBI taxonomy): domain Eukaryota; kingdom Viridiplantae; phylum Streptophyta; class Magnoliopsida; order Rosales; family Moraceae; genus Artocarpus; species Artocarpus camansi. The sequence continues at coordinate 7,693 of LNSY01382294.1, forward strand.
TATATATTAGTTGGCATTCAAACATTGACCGTATTAAAAGATAAAAGATGTCAATAACTATTTTGAAAAAGAATTACAGGTATAATTAACTAGGTTCAAGCTTGATGTACTGTTTCTCTGCTACAACAATTTCCATCCGCTGGACCGTTATTGCCTACCTATTACAAGCGAGGGATTCGTCAAAAGATACAACGATTAGACAATCCATCTGTATCAAGAGTCATAGGTCAGGTACATATAAAAATCATTGTCTAATATGCGCATGAAATCTTTTAGAGTCTAAAAAAGGTATATTAATAATAGTTTTTTTGCAAAAACTGTTGTCATACGTTTAACAACGTTTTTACAAAAATTATCCTTAAAAGTCTATAAAAAATTTAAAAAAAAATCCTTTTAAACAAAAAAATTTCCCTGCTAAGACAACAAATTTTTCAAAATTTATTAAAAAATTAGATAAACATGATTCTCTTTTCATCAAATAAGACAACTAATGATTTTCTAAGGACTTTATCACAAATTCTTCTTCTCAATTATAACAAAAAATACTATAAACAAAGTTCCATCTATAAAATCTGACAAACAAAAATTACTTCAAACATGATAACGAGCAACAACAAAAGATAAACAATTTTAAAAGTAAAAGATGAAAGGATTAGGTGAAAAGCATCAAGGCAAACATCACGGTGAGGCCATCATGGAGGTGATGAACATGGTGGCGTGAGACGGGGACCATTGGCATGGTCGTGGTAGTCTCAACAGTAGTGGCAACGACAATGGTAGGAGTTGAAGGAATCAAAGTTGTGGATTGGAATAGATAAAGTAATTTTGGAGAAAAACTTTGAGTTTTGTCAAGGTATACTTAGAGAGAGAGAGAGTTGGGAGATGAGTAAAAGAAAAAGGGATTCTAGAGAAAGAATTGGGAAGTTGAGAGAAAAATATAAAGTTTGTATATAAGAGAGATAGAGAGATAGAAGAAATTAGTTTAGAGTTATAGAAGAATGGGAAAATTTGAAGAAAACAAACTAAACAGGGAAAAGTGTGACCTCTTTTTGTTTTTTAAAATTTTAGATATTACACAATTTTTTAAAAACCGTCGTTTAATATGGCATTTTAGACAACAGTTTTGGAAAACTATTGTCCGATATGTGTGTGTAAATTTTAAAAATAGGAATCTCTAAGCCACATTTTTAGAAAATAAATGACAGTTTTCGGTAAACCGATAGCTATTATATGTCATTTAATCTAAATTGTTGTAGTGTTACTAAAGTAGCATGTATAATTTGGGTTGGCCAAAATTGAACTTTGGGCAACGTTCGTGTTTAGTTATGGAATAGAAGCATTGCATTCATAACCTAATTGACCTTGGCTTTGGCCTCTTTAAGTGTACAATAAAATTTTTTTAAAAAAATACATATTACGTCATATTTTAAAAAATATGTTTATTTATATTCTACCTTAAAAAGTTGTGCCTATTACTATTTATAATATTTGTTGATGTTGTGCAGCACTAAAATATATGTAGCGTTTAAAAAAAGAAATAAATCTAAAAATTCGCAACAAATTTAAGGGTTGGGGTGATTTATCCTCTCCAAAAAATTTTTTTTTAGAGAATACAGTAGTGACCTCATCACATAGTAATTGGTATTTTATATATATACTCAAGATATTGACCAATATTCAGTATCTGTCATAGTTGCTGACCAGTATCCGATCATCGCTCTAGTTAGCAACCAGTATCTAGTATCTATCGTGGTTACCAGACCATATTTGCTGGAAACTACAATTTTAGATGGCATGGAATACTTACAAAAACTTCCAAAAAATTCACAAAATTACTCAAAAATAAAAAAAATTCATTGAAATTCAAAACACTTTCAGGAACACAAAAATACGCAAGAATTACAAACAAGACCCAATTAGGAAAAAAAATTCATAAAATCAAAAGGAAAAGGAAAAAAAATTAATCTCCAATGCATAATAGGCTTCCATCATGGTTTCGGGAATGAGCGGCAATGTCCTGGTAGAGGGACAATGTTAGTGGTGACGAATATGAACATTGCAATGTTAGGATTTCCTTTATTTTATAAAGAAAATAACAGTATTTTTATTTTTAAATTATGGCCTATATTTTCTTACGAATTTAAAAAGGTAGTTATAAGAATTTTAAAGACTGTCTTTGGTAACTGCCCATATTTGGTACATTTAAAATGATCTTTGTGATGGACGGAGATACAATATACAAACTCTAAAATTCTTTAGGTCCTCTAAGCCTATAATCTCATTTGAGAAAATTACAGCATCGATCAGATATTACAAAGGTTTATAAAAACATTCAAACTAGAAAATTCAGATAATACCATCATCCTTCAATAGACCGCAGTGGCTGGAGGTATATATTTTCATCTTTCTGGATTTGATCTAAATATTATTTAGATATTAAAACATGTTTAGATCGTATAATTTCTCTTACATTTGGCATCAAAGCTAGGTTTAAAACCTCTTCCTTATGTTTTTTGGTTGCCTAGAAAATACACAGTTTACGTAAAAATTTTTGATGATTTTTTTTTAGGATGTTTTGTTGAAAACTAAGATTAGAAATCATTAAAATATAAGACTTCTAAGTGATTTATAAGTTTTCTACAATTTGAAATGTCAAAAACGATGTCTGGATGGTGAAAAATGAACCAGGTCTAGAATTGGGTCAAATTGACCCAACTGATGTTGAAGATGAAGTTTCTCTAGTGAAAAACTGACAGGTCGTTTTGAACTAGTCACAACCGAGCAAAAAACATTGTCGTTTTGGGCATTCTTGTTCATGACTTGCAAGAAAAATGACATTTCATTTTGGCAGGCCCAGTTGCGAGACGACATGTCGTTTGTAGAGTTAAGAAGCTTTTTCCAACGTATGAAACGACATGTCATTTTCGAGGACCCGATTTAAAAAAAATGTAAGAGAAATTATGCGATCTACATTCTTTAATATCTAAATAGCATTTAGATCAAATGCGAAAACATGAAAATACATACCTCCAGCCATTACGGTTTGTTGAAGGATGATGGTGTTATCAATATTTTCTAGTTTAAGTGCTCTTCTAAACCTATATAATCTCTGATTATATAGTATAATTTTCTCAAATGAGATTATAGGCTTAGAGGACCTAAAGAATTTTGTAGTCTATATATTGTATCTCTATCTATCACAAAGATCATTTTAAATGTACAAAATATGGGTAGCAACCAGAGACAACTTTTAAAATTCTTATAACTGCCTTTTTCAATTAATAGGAAAATATGGGCAATAATTTAAAAATAAAATTACAGTTAATTTCTTTATAAAATAAAGAAAATCCCAACATGCAAAACTAAGGAAAGTTGATCTCGATAGGAAGATGCTGAAGTGAAGCTAATCTTCTAGCAAATAAGTGGGATCTTCCAATAGTGGCATGCACGAAGTAGCTAGATCTGTCAGCAGAGTCGCATGGAGAAGTTGTTGCCAAATCTTTTGCAAAGTCAAGAACAAAAGAAACCAAATTCTCCAACGAGTTACGCACAGAGGGATGTTGATATGCTGCTGACACTCCACCGATGAAGTTACATGAAGAAGCAGCTGCCCTTTAGAGTAGATGGGTTTAGTTTGTGAATCTCCTTTTGTCCTTGAAGTGGAGGGAGGGAGTGGGGGGAGAGGGAGTCGTATCGATAAAGTTTCACAAAGAAACAGCCGCCCTCTCAAGCAAATTTGCGTTGTTGATTGTTCTCCTTTTGTTCGCATAGTGGAAGGAGGGTGGGAGAGAGCGTCGCAAATTCATCTATATTGAGAAGCAGCCGCCCTTTTCGAGTGGATTTGCATTGTTTGTCGATCTCCATTTGTCCACATAGTAAGGGGTGAAAGAGAGACCTCAAGAGGGGAGCACCAGTGTAAAAACAAGGCAAAGTGGTCTCAACTTTTTTTTTTTAATGCATGGTGTTCTTGTTACGCCCTGAAAATTAATTAAGTCGTTTTAGTATGTAATAGGTGGGTTAGTGTGCCAAATTATAATTTGAGCCTAAACTAAACGTTTTGCAAAGATATCTTGATAAATTCGACTTTTAAATTAATTTGATCATTTTAAT
>LNSY01382297.1:0-10809 GCA_002024485.1 Artocarpus camansi
AAAAAAAAAAAAAAATAGAACTGTTACTTCCATGGAGGGATTGGTATTAAAACCCTACAAGAACTGAAACATGGTGAAAGCCACCTGTGCATTTTGCCCCACACTCAAGTAAGAGCAAAAGCCCAACTCAGGAAAATGCTCAGTCATAAAAGTATGCCAGGCACGGTTAAAGAGCTGGAAAGGAAACAATGTGGCCAGAATTTAAATTCAGTAAGTTGCAGTAGAATAGCAAAATGCTCTTTAAACCAGGAAATAATTCTAAAAGATAAGCACACATCTGACAAGTGCAGGAGGCACAGCAAGACCATTTAGTGCAACGAAGTATCGATTTTGGGAAGATCGGCATACATCTAAAATATGTACAGCCCGTATAGTTTCAGTTGAAGATTCTTGATCTAAATCCTGACAATATACTGCCGGAGAAAATTGTCGGCTCCGTAAGGTTCAGCTTGTGCACAAAACTATGCTTATAACTTCAGAACCCTCTCAATTGCAGCCACATAGAACTCCTTTGGCATGGTCCCAATCACGGACTCACGTTTCTCCCCATTCTTAAAGAGAAAAACCACTGGTACGCCCTTAATCTCATAGTCCTCAGTAATCTGCGGGTCGTCATCGGTGTTGAGTACAAAGCACTCAAGCCTCCCAGCGTACTCTACAGCAATCTCATCAATCACCCGGTGGACCATCCTGCATGGTCCACACCAACTTGCATAAAATTCAACTAGGACAGGAGTTTTGCTATTTAGAACTGACTTTTCCCACGAGTCTTTGGTAACTGTTTGAGCTGCACATATAACACAAAATATGCTTAACAGAGAGCTACCTAATGTCAATGTTAGACATTTAAACAAAAGATTAGCAAGGTATACAACAACATAACAAAGAAGACACCAATAAAAATAAATAAAAGGGAAGGGTGGGGGTGAGCCAGGGCTTGAGTCTTGACCGTCCGACAGAATTAATGTCCTCTTATTATTAGAGCAGTGGCAAAGCAGTAGTCTATAGCCCAAGAACACGCTTCTATCATGGATCCAATTTCACTCACATGAAAAGGCCCTATATTATTCCTCGAGAACAGAGACCCAAAATTCACAGTGAGAAACCTTGTTTCCCCATGTTCCACCCCGCAGCATGTTTGTGCCAGAAGCAAAGCCCCGTAATTCTGCTAGAGGATCTCTTAATTATTCTCTGGCAATGGAAAAGGAATCCTTCCATAAAGTGTCACAACTGAATCGCGTAAATGATGGAATCATCAAAGATTTTCCCTTTTGAATTCTATAAGTATTCTGTAACTCTTTATACGTTCAAGGAACAGAAAAACAAAGTGTACAAAAGACATATCCAACAAGATGGAAAAGGATTGAACAGAGAAAGTCCAGAACATTTGGCAATCTCAGTTGTGTCAACTTTCTTAGTGCTCGTGGACCAGACTTTGCAATGAGATATTTGCACTTGTAATAGCTCAAACTCAGATTGGGGCCACTCGACCTTGGGTTTCAGACTTGAGATCCCTATCCCTCTTAGCTCAACAAAGGCAGGTAGGCAAAGGCAGCCAGTCTAACAAGAGAGGACTAAGCAAAGCGAAATATTGTTTTTTTAAATAAAGAAATAGGCAGGGGTGGTAAACCATCATATGTGCAGTAATACTAGTGAGGCGGGGATTGTGGGACAAAAAGCAATAAGGTGAAAATCTCAGATAGTCTAGTTTTAACAATCTATTATTTATTCTCCAAAATGAAAAAAGAAAAAGAAAAGTCTATTATTTCCATGAGGATCAGGAAAAGTGAGGTTTTAAATAAATGTACTGCCATACTGATCGTTCTCTATCATCTATTAGAATCTCATAGCAAATTCAAAACAAAGAAATGCAACTTGGATATATGCTAAAAGTTCAAAGAGCATAACCACGACTTGGATATATGCTAAAAGTTCAAAGAGCATAACCACTCAATCCATCACCGCGCCAATTAAATCTTCTTTTCTAGTATTCTTTCACCTTTGTACTTGGATAAAAGTACAAACAGTAGGTACTATAGATAAAACATCAACTTGTTTTCAACATCCTTCACTAAATCAACCCTTCATGACCAGTTTCTATTCAACTAGAATTCCCATAACAGTTGCAACATGTAACAAACTCTACGCATTGATGCAAATCTCAGAAGGCATTGACGCCCAATGCTGCATTTCTCAACTTGTCCACGCATTACTCCATTATATCCAAACAAAAAACCCCCAACTTTTTATTCAAGATTAAACCACAACATTAACAGAAGCTGGGGTCCAAAAATAACGTACCCACTAGGATATCAAAACTCCTTTCGTAAGAGACCGGGTGAGAGACTTGTTAAGTTGCCCAAATATATATTTTTTCCAAAAGAAAATTTAAAAAAGAAATAATCCATTTGGGAACTCTCCTAAATCACAAATCAAGTACTTGCCACATACTAGAATAGGGTAAATTTCTTTCTTTCTTTCTTTCTTTTTTTCATTTTTGTAAGTAGAGTAGGCACATACACACACACACACACACACACAAATAAAGTGTAATATGTGAATAAGATCATGAGGTTTTTGGATCACCAAATTATATCAAGAATAATGAAGCGAAACAAGTTTGATCTAGATTTGTTTTTGCTCTTTGGGATCGAATGAAGAAGCAAGATTACGGCAAAACAAAGCGAATCTTGACATTTCCAAAACACCCATTTCCTAAGCCCTTAGCTAAACCAAGTTTCCCACCGATTTTATCAAGAAATGTTAATCTATATCATGCTTTCACTTGACTAAAAATTGTTAAAAACAACGAGAGCGATAATAACAGTATTCGGATCCCATGAATTTTCACCAGCATCAAAGTTGATTAACAGAAAAGAAAACCCAAATCGGATTCTTCAAGAAAGAAAGAAAGAAAGATCGGATGGTGTACCTTTGGTATCACGGAGGCAGAGAAGCTTGAGAGTTGGGAGGTTATTTCGATGTCGAATCTGGAGGCACTTTCTGGAGTGCAAATTGGGAGGGAATGAAGAGATGAGCTCAGAACAGCGAGAGAGAGATGACGAAGAGAAGGCCGTTGCCAAGGAGTGAGGGGCGCGTGAGGACACGCGAGCGGAAGGAAGTGGAGTTTGGTGGTAGTAAGCAGGGGCAGCCATGAGGAAGAGAGAGTATTGGAGCAAGAAGAAGAAGAAAAGGAAGCGAAGAAGAAGACGGTATTAAAATGTGAAAAATTTTTTAAGTTGTAGAAGTGAGGATTGCTGATGCGGATCGTTGAGATGTAAGTGCGTGATCTGATTAGTTAAGCAGAGGACAATAAGAATTATTATTATAATGATTAAAAATATATATATCAAGAACAGGACGAGGAAAAAAACACAAAAAACATAACGCATTGTAAACAGGGGCCTAAGGCACGCCCGGTGGGACTCGAACCCACAATCGTTTGATTAGAAGTCAAACGCCTTATCCATTAGGCCACGGGCGCTGATGATATTCAGGAAACTAAATTTTATTTAACCATAAGTTAGGCGCAACCCATGATTCACAGACACAACAAATATTTTATAATTTAGCAATTGGAAAAAACGTTGTGATATTCACCTGGCTCCTTTTGTTTTTCGTCTTTTTATCGTCTTTCTAAAAAACACATCCCCTTTGATTTCTTTCTATTCTTCCATCACTCAAAATTATTCAAGTTATTTGCAGAGACCCAACACGCTTATTTTTCTTTTCTATTCCCACTTGGAACTACACGTTTCAATAAACGGTCGACAGAGATTTTGGCATAAAAGTACTTGCAACAATAGTGGGAAGAATTACATAATTAATTACATCCTAAATACACCAAACTTGGTATCTTCAGGAGCTCGATTCAAGGAAGCTGAGATGGAGAGACCTATAACCTTTCTTGTATCAGCTGGATCAATAATCCCATCGTCCCAGAGCCTTGCTGTTGAGTAATAAGGATTTCCTTCTCTCTCATATGCATCTACTACCTTTGCCTTGAATCTTTCCTCTTCCTCCTTGTCCCACTGCAATACGTCCGCAAACCAAAACGAAGATCATCGTCAGTCAGACGTCTGAAAAATTTTTGGCCCAATATGTCCCCTCTCACAGACAAGGAAACTCTACCTGAATTCCTTTCTTTTTCTTGTTGCTCTTTTCTATTTGAGTCAGCACACCAGCAGCCTGAATGTTCCCATATATATATATATAAGCGCACACACACACCATAAACAAACTTAAAAGTGACAGGTATAGGCCATTTTGTATTGCGTATGGTTTAGTTAGGAAGGTACAATGATCAATAATAAGGAACCCAAAGCAACCGTGCATTGTGTACATAACATGTTAGGCAAAAAAAAAAAGGTAGAAGAAGAAGAAGAAGAAAGGGAGAGGTTCTTAAGCAGCTTATTAGAAAATGTGATCTGAGTCCAATTACAGTACTATTATTGACGATCGCAAAATGAACTTTTCTTTCACCAATATGCTACGTTCACAAGGAGGACCACCAAAGAAGAAAGTCTAAGGGAAATAGAAATTAAATATATTAAGCAACCAGAAAGGGAAGATATGACGAAGATATGAAGCCTCAACTACGCTTCTACACTAACCTCAAAGGTAAGTCATAGCTTATTGATATCTTGTTCATAAGCAAGTATTTACCAAATTAAGCGGTTACCTGAGCCCCACCCATTACAGATATTCGGGCATTTGGCCAGAGGAACAAGAAATTGGGACTGTATGCACGACCACACATTGCATAGTTTCCAGCACCAAAGCTTCCACCAACCATTATCGTAACTTTTGGAACCTGCACAACGTTGCTTATTGGCCATACTTCTAGAACTGCATAAATAAAAATCTTTTCTGCTAGAATGTGTGAATGAATGAACGTAAAAGTCCGAACTTGATGCACAGCATGTTACACAAATGAATTTAAACTAAAAACATTATGAAAGATAAAACTAGAACTGAACGGTTAACTCTAAAGCACTGGAACTCAACATGTGAAGTAACAGTAAGTCGCTGCTATCAAACTCTAGTGGGAAACCATATTCGAGACAAAGTAGAAGGGGAGTCTTTTTTTTTTTTTTGAAACATTAAATTAAGAAAAAGAAAGTCGCTTTAAAGTTTTGGGGTGGCTTAAAAAAAAGGAAAAGAAAAAAAAGGAAACCAACCTTGGCACAAGTAACTGCCATCACCATTTTTGCTCCAGCCTTTGCTATTCCTCCTGCCTCAGATTTTGATCCAACCTAACAAATGGTTCCAAGCGTTTATCAACTTGGATAAAACTTTATATCTTAATACATTTTATATCTCAAACTACAGCCTCAACAAGATACTGTAGTTAACAAAAACCAGATAATTATGGTTTAGAAAAATGTAAAGCAGTAACTGCTCTCCTAAAAAAAAGGGCTCAGTGAAATATTGGATGAAATTCAATAAAATTGCCAACCATTTTTTCTAATTTGAAAGAGAGAGAGAGATGACTTGAATAAAACATGCATATGGGAGTTTTGGTACCCCTCTTCCACAATCAAGATAATGGACAACGGTAATAAAAGCTTTGTCAACAGAGAAATTAAAATATAAAATCTAGATATACCATAAATCCAGTGATGTTCTGGAGGTAGACCAAAGGAATGTTTCGCTGAGTACATAGTTCAATGAAATGTGCTCCTTTCAGAGCAGACTCACTGAACAATATCCCATTGTTTCCAATAATTCCAACAGGCTGTCCAAAAATTCTAGCAAACCCTGTTACAAGAGTCTGTACAAATACGATCCGAGTTACAAACTTAATAAAAAATACAAAAGATCATAGCAAGAGCTGAAAAGTTTAAATGAAACAATGTCCTTACAGTGCCATATAATTTCTTGAACTCGTCAAATTTACTTCCATCCACAATACGAGCAATAATAGATCGGATATCAAACTGCTGCTTATGGTCTGTTGGTGCAATAGAACGAAGTTCCCTTACATCATACAAGGGTTCTTCATATTCAAAGCACGTGTTCTGTGCTCCAATTTGCAACAGCCCCTGCCCAGCCATGTGCAAGTTCTTAATGATATTCCTACCAAGGGCAAGGCCATGCAGTTCATCTGCAAGGTTAGATTGACATACAATTATTTAATGGACAAACAAAATATTCCCAGCCATGCGCATGTTCTTATCAACGCATCTGATATACAGTATACCTTGAGCAAAATAGTCTGAAACTCCTGATGTTTTACAGTGGACGCTAGCACCCCCAAGATCCTCTGCAGATACTTCTTCCCCAGTAGCAGCCTATTCAAAGTTTTCCCATTAGAAAAAACTTATGTTTCACAAACATCACAAACATGATATACCCATGCAGGACCAGTCACACAATTCACAACCATGGGAACATGTAACATCCTGTAGAACATCTGAAAACAATAATAAAGGATAATCATATCCAAGAACCACAAGAAGCATTTCAAAAGCCTAGAAGGCTTGGAACAAACCTTCACAAGTGGTGGTCCTGCCAGAAAAATGGTCCCGTTCCCTTTGACCATCACACTTTCGTCTGCCATCGCAGGTATATAAGCACCCCCAGCAGTACAGGATCCCAATACCAGCGCAACTTGAGGAATGCCTCCAGAAGACATTACAGCTTGATTGTAGAAAATTCTACCGAAATTATCCCTATCGGGGAAAACCTCTGCCTGCTTGGGAAGGTAAGCCCCACCACTATCAACAAGATAAATACATGGCAACTTGCATTCAGCAGCAATCTCTTGCGCCCTAAGATGTTTCTTAACAGTGATGGGATAATAAGTCCCTCCTTTAACAGTAGGATCATTAGCTACAAACATACAAAGCTTCCCATGAACAGGACCTATCCCAGTAACTATCCCACCTGATGGTAAGGGTTCGTCATACAGTTCGTGGCCTGCAAGCTTCATTGATTGAGATAGTCAATAATAGGCCAAGCTTCAACATCTCAAAACATTCTACAATTGACCAGGAGAGAATTAGAGCGACATTCTAAGGAAATTTAGTTAATATTCATCAAATGTCTGAACTGAATATTCAACATAGTAGTGTAAGATTATCTAGAGATATAAAATTAGTAATAATATAGCATTAAACTATTGTTCATCTTTTAGAACTACTAATTGTCATTGCCTATTCATGTTATTCCTAACTTCCATAGCTTAAAAAACACCATCTTATCGTATCTGGTTAGCTGAAAACGAAGAAATCAAAGTTGCAGAACAGTATTAAAGCACTCATATTTGATGAGATACTAGGAGAAGACAAGGTATGAAATTAGAATTGGAGTTGAACAAACCTGAGAAAGTTCGAGAAATGAAGAACCAGGATCAAGCAAGCGATCAATGCGTTCTCTTGGCAGGAGTTTGTTTCGGCTCCGATTTCTCTTTACAGCTTCTGGTCCTCCTCCGGCAAGAATCTTTCCACAAACACACACAATTAACACAAATTGGCACCAAAATCAAAGACATATAAAGAGCAATAAAGAGGAAAAGGAAGATAAAGATAAAAACTTTGTTGATATGTGATTGAAGATCGGATAATAACGCGTCCATGGCGGTAGAATTGCGAGAGAACGCCTCTGAGCTCCGATCAACGCCATCGGGAAGAACTCCGATGGAATATTCATCTCTCTGAATAATTTGAGCTCGATTCGCTGCCATTAACGATGACCTCCATGAGCTTGAAGACGAAGCTAGTTTCTTCCCCGCCATACGAAGCATTTTTTCTTTTTTTGAATTTCCCGGAGTCTATGCCTGAACCCAATCAGACGCAAAGCTCTCAGTCGTAATTATATATATATATACACACACACATACAATTTGCCCTAGCTGATTCCTTTGTTCTTGCGTGGAATTCCTATCCAATTCTTCGACATGTACGACCTTTTATCTTCAAAGTCTTCTGCAATCTACTAAATCCTGACAAAAGCCATTTTAAAATGGGTCGATATTTATTCTTTTTTTTTATTTTTAAATATGGTTGCTTGTTATTCCGGTCAATCAACTTTGGGTTCGTGGCAATTTTATTTTACTTTGGGAATTCTGTGAGAGGACATGCATTTTATGGGGAGATCAACTTTTTCAATGATCTGTTACTATTTTCTCTAAAAATTTATAGAGTCTTCAATGCCAAATTATTTTCAATCATAAATAATATGTATAAAAACTAACCTAACTATCAACCAACCTTTAAAGTTAGCATAAAATTATTTTCAATCAAAGATTAAAACTTTAAAAAGTTAATCCAGTTATTAAAATAAAAAGACCTATCGGCATATAACCAAAATATTTATGCTACTGTTAGTTTTTGCCTTTTTGAAGTAAAAAAATTAAAATTAAAACTTAACTTTAATTCAAACTAAAATTGTTGCAATGATTTTTCACACAAAATTGAAATTGCTATAGATTTAAGTCCTATATTTCCAAGAACCTTCCCAAATTAAATAGTCAATCATTAACTTCATATAGAAATGTCATGTGCATAAAACATGATCATCTTCTCTGGGCAAAAGATGAAAATTAAGCTAAAAAATAAATAAATAAATAACAAAGTTATTAATATTTCTAATATATGAATTATGAGCATTATGTCACTTTAACCATCAACTTTTAATTTTGACAAATTATTTTTCTACTTTGACAGTTTTAGTTTGTAACATTGGAATTGGCAAATGACTTTCAAAAATTATCAAAGATAATCACATCTCATTTGTATAGTAACTGAATTTTTATTAAAGTACTTTTATTAAATGCAAAATATCCTTTCATCAAGATCATATCTACGTAGATAGAAAAATAAAAGCCTATGAGAATGCCTAAAAATGTAGAGATGGAGTTGGGCGGACCAAAATGTATAGTGGCTGCATTCATGTGGATATAGGTTCGTGAGGGGGCAGAGGTTGCCTAAGGTCATGCTGTGGAGTGGCTTATGTGCTTGGAGATGGCTAGGTTTGAGAAGGGGGCAGCAAGCTCGCGTTGCTCTAGGTTCATAAGAGGGCAGCAATCCAACGATATTATGGTGGAGTGCGATGAGCTCGCATGGCAAATTTTGTGAGGGGGACCCCAATGCAGTGGAGTCATGGGTAGGAAGTGGGCGATGCCACATCTGTGGGTTACATGGGTGCTTGGCTTTGGTTTATAAGTGATATGGCAACATGTAAAAGAAGTCCAAGGTGGGACATATAATTAAATAATAAATTATGAGAATGCTGATACTAAAGACTAAAGTTTACTTCCACACTAAAGTTTGCATCTTTTGTTACTTCTTTTTAGGGTTCTCGTATTGTTAAGTTTTTCAACACCTAACTAAGGATGAAAATATTAATACAAGTGAAATTTTTTATAAAACTTATGGAAATTTTATATTAAATATATATATAATACTTTAAGATACAATAAACATTAAAAAAAATATAAATAAAAATGATTTACATAATAAGCTCTATACATATTAGATTTATTAATACCAAAAGAAAGTTTTATGAGGCCTAAATGTGATTGGGATTTTATCTCGATTCAAACAATATTGGTGCCATGACATATTATTTACGTGGTGCTAAACATAGTTATAAATATGCCACATGTTGTAATGCCTTAACTCCATGGATCCCACCTAATGGGTCCTTGGTACAGTCGGGTCTTATATTTGTTACTCATACGTGTTGTCCCTTTGGACATCTAGTACCCCTTAGGGGTTTCTTTGCATCCTCCAACACTAGAACCCAAGATCTCTTTTCTTATAAGGTCCTTAAGATGGTAGTGGAAACTACTCGGACAAGGATAATTGAAAATTCTATAACTATCATAATTTCTATAATCTTGATTATATAGATATTAAGTATAAGAAGTCTCATTGGAAGAGCTATTATAATTGAAACTCAAATTCATTAATTGTAAATTCATGGAAAGATTATTCTCATCAAATATTAGCATTCTTGATGTTCTCTGCCTCTCTTGCTGTATGACTTGCTAAAGCCTCCTATACCTAGACCTACATCTCTACACCTATGTTCTTCATTTTGTTTGCAATGTACGAAGTAATCTTCACCGGGAAATGGACTCAATAATAAAGCTGAATCTTACAAATTTCCTCCACCATAGCCTCCATGGCCATCATCTTCGCCATGTACCAATATTTTTGACATTTCTTTAATATTTTACCGATCAATATTTATGATATTTCTTCAATATTTTTGATGTTTTGAAATTGATATACAGTGGAAAGATATTTTTGATACTCCAAAAAAACCAAACTTTCATTGAAATTTTTAAAATATCAGCGATATTTGCGTCCTTTCTCCTAACCCTAGATAAGGAGCTTTGGGCTCCATGGGGGCAATCTTGGAGGTGGAACTGGCCTTGTGGTTGAAGCAAACAAATTTGACAGGGCAAACAGGAGCTTTTGGTTGCTTGTTCGAGGAGCGTTGGAGTTCTAGAGGCTTTACTTCTTGGGAGTTTCGACCCCTTGTTGCGATGGTGTTGGAGGTGGGAAACGTGTGTGAAATGGTGTCCAATGCCGAGGTGTTGTCGCAGTGGTGTTCACCAGTGCAAGCCACTTGAGGGCTCCAACTGGGTCTGCATTCCGGTGTTTTGGTCTTCGTAGTGCAAGAAAACGTGTCCTTTCGGCATCTAATGACAGTGACAAGTGGTTCGGTATGTTTGACTCCTTGCAACACTGCTTTTCCTAGCCTGATTGGTCGCATTAGTCGTCTTGTGCTGGTAGAATTTTAAGTGCAACAAGGGTTTTTTCTCCGTTTTGCGGTTGTTGTTTGTGTAAAATAAAG
>LNSY01382304.1:0-10077 GCA_002024485.1 Artocarpus camansi
ATATATATATATACACACACACACACACATATATATATATATATGTATCACTTAATTAAGTGTTTCACACCCTATATTTATGTTTATGATGTTCTGTAAGGTTTGAACTTATCATGTTTGGTTTAAGACTAGCTACCCTACTCCTCTCATTACGGCATGCCTATGATGTTAATGGTGCAATATTTGGGCCTCTAGAGATAAAATGAATAATATTTTAATATGGAAGTTTAAAAGAAAAGAAATATTCTATATAAACTTATGCCTCGTGCATACTATGATTATGATTACGATGTTTTGTATTGATTTTATAAAATGTTTTATATTGTGAGATAGGAATGTATACTTACTAAGCTTATCTTTACTTGATTTAAATCATGTTGCAGATAAGGATAAAATATAAGTTGGCTAGGATGGAGGACAAGGATGAGCATGTGTGCAAGGAGTGTTAGATTGAGAACGGAGTAATATTATGAAAGGAATTTAAACTCAAACAAAATTTAATATAATATGTTCTACATTTTTATCTGTTTGAGACTCAGTTCTATTTGTAATAGGTTCTTTTGAACTTATGTTTTGTCAAATGTAATTTGTATTTTAGATTTTTGATTTCTTAGGTTATTTGTTAAGAAATATGTTATATAGTTCATTTTTTTATAATTAGTCTTAATTAGTTGTTTGGTTAAAAGTTAAAAGCGCTTGCATTATATGTGTGAGTTTGTATTTGTTAAATACTTTTTTTTTTTGTAAACTAAATATTCTGTAGGTGGTTAGTTAGTCAATTGCCTTAGGTATTCTGTTAGGCTAACCAAAAAGAAAAAGTTAAATCTGGTAAATAGAAAAATTGATATATTTCTTGATATATTTCTCTAAATATTGTTGAATATTTTAAATTTTTTATCAATAATTATTAAGTTTTAACAGAAAAAACAAACGGCCCTGTGGTGCCCACAGGAGGCGTTACATCCTTCATCATTCTTTCCTTTCAAGTTTAGCTAAACACATTAATTATTGTGAAAAGATCCCAATCATTGGTTTCAGTCATGTCCCTCTCGGGACCGATCTGTGGGTATCATTCTATCTCCTTGGCACCATGTTCTATTCATTCCTATCTTTAAAAAAAACACAAGTCATACTTGCATTTAACAAATCTTAAAACGTTAAAAATAGACTATGAAACCTTTCTACATACAATGCTTTACTTCCATTTTTCAAACTTTAAATGCTTGTCAATAACATAAGCTATTTATAGTTTTTCTTTATAAAACATAATTATGTGCAAAATAAGAAAAAATATATATATCACATACTTTTGAATTTTTGTGATATGGTAAGTAGAATTCCTACTTACCTTTCTTGAAAGTTGAACTATGGTAAAAGGGTTGAGTTCACCATTCCGAGAAGGCCCTACCGTGCTTGTCTTAAATCCCTTTTTAAAACACTTTACATTTTTAGTTTCCACTCATAAAGCAAAACCTTACTAGTTTGGTATAACTTCAAAGTATGCAAATAATTATTTAAAAAATGTTTAAAAACACATCTAATAATCAAAATAATCACAAAATATCAACATACACGTTATAGCATCATAATAAAAAGTTTTGACTATTTCAGATCCTTACAAAATAGATTTTATACACAATTAATGGCTGTCCATTAAAAATTCATACTTTAAAAATTCACCAAAATTTCATTTTAATTCAACCACTGCTGAAATTTTGTAGAAAGTAAGCTTGGTGTGTCCTATACCTTCACAAAATTTCAACTTAAATTCAAAGTATTAATTGAGATTCGTATTCCCCGTTGCTGTATTAAATTTCAGAAACTTCAATTAGGCATTTTCATAAATATCTTGTATGCAACTCAAAAATATGCATAATACCAACAAAAACAGTTCATAAAATAAATTTCTTTATTCCTCTCAAAAATCATCAAAACACTCATTTCTAAGAGCACAATCATGTCTGAAAATTTTCCAAGTAAAACCATAACCAAAAGCACCATATTTCAAGCTTCAAATAAGTTAAAAGTTCACTAAAATTATCAATTTAAAGTTACCTTATGTATACCATAAGATTCAGAGTCCAAAATTATTGAAAAACATTACTTTGGGTCCAAAATAGCTTGTAAGAACATGGGGTTTTGAGGAAATCCGAGAGTAAGGTTTACAAGGTAGCGTGTTCTTGCATTCTTTTATAATATGAGAGGGCTAAAAGACTACATTTTTCCTGGTGTTTTGGTTGAATTCTATTTAGGTAACATGCTTAAGGAGATGGAATTTTTTCAAGTGACTAACGAGGGGCAAAGAAAAGAGTCAAAATGCGGTTGCATCCAATTTTTGACAGCTATAAAACAAGTGTTGGCATTCTTTAATGACAGCAATAAGTCAAGTTTCAATAAATTATAAAAACCCCCGAAATCTTAAGATTTGCACTAAAGCCACAAAAATATATTTTTTATTGCAAATAAGTCCAAAGAAATATTTTATAATAACTCTCCAAAGTGCAATCTAATATTTTAAAATACCTATTCATATATGCAAATATTATTTGGACCAAGCATAACAATCGGCTTCTCTTCTGGTGACTGTTAACTATTTCCTGTATATTTATTTTAAACCATATAGTTAAATAATTTCAATAAAATTCCCAATAACAATTCATTTTAAGTAAAAATGACCAAAATGGTTATAACTAAAACACTTAAAGAAAGTTATATTCAAGACTAAATATGTTTGTTAAGCGTTTAAATTATTTTAATTAGGCTAGGCATTATAAATGGTAAAACTTGGATAGGAGAGCCATTATCTTCTCATTCCCCAAATGTCCTGCCCATTGAGGATCGCGGCTTTCCCGCAATAGTTCTCGCCTAAGTCCACCTATATTAGGCACAAAGAGTCTACCACTTTTAGCAAATAAAAGATCATTGTAAAACTAATACTTGCAAACCAAGCCCTCCTGGACTTCTTACCACAGCTTAGCGTAGGTGGAGTCCTCTTTAGCATCCTCCCATACTTTGTTAAGGAAATTGGACCACACCAAAGGCAGAGCAGCAACATAGACTTGCACCTCTTTTCGCTCAAAGCATCAGCAACTTGGTTCTGCTTATCGGGCTTGTGTTCCCAAACAAAGTCAAACTCCGCAAGAAATTCCAACCAACGAGCCTGCTTTCAGCTTCTTTGAGTCTGGAAATAGGTGTCTGCTACATTGTCAATTACCACAGTTAACTTTGTTCCCAACAGGTAATGTCTCCATGTGTCAAGGCAGTGTACCACCACTGCCATTTCCTTCTCGTGCGTAGAGTATCTTTGCTCAGCATCTTTAAGCTTCCAGCTCTCAAAGGCCACTAGATGCCCTTCTCGTGGTTTGAGGCATCAGTGTGAACTTCAAATAGCTTCTCAAAATCAAGAACTCTGCGCACAGGTTCTGTTGAGACAACAATCTTGAGCTTTTCGAATGCTTCTTGACATGCCTTCATCTGTGTCCATCGATTGTCCTTCTTGAGTACATCTATCAAAGGACTCAACTTTTTGAATATCCCTGAATGAACTGTCGATAATAGTTCGCCAACCTAAGAAAAGAATGTGAATCTGGCACTTTGGTTGGCATGGGCCGATCTAGAATAGCCTGTACCTTCCTTTAATCCATTCGAATTTCGCCTTTGCTCACCCAATGGCCAAGAAACTTCACTTCCTTCCTGCAAAACTCATACTTCTCTTTTTTGACATATAGCTGGTATTCTCTAAGCCGTGAGAATACTTTCCGTAAGTGGCTCACATGATCAGTTGGTGGCTCTGAATTGATCTCATTGTCAATAAGATACACAACTACAAATTTATCCAAAAACTTATAAAGCACCTCATTCATAAAATTGCAAAATGTCACATGGGCATTTGTTGAACCAAAAGGCATAACTGGAAATTCAAACGAGCCGTACCAAGTTACACAAGTGTTCTTATGCTCGTCCTCTTCTGCAATCCGAACCTACCACGACCTTGACCTTAGGTCTAGATTAGTGAAGTAACAGGCTTTCAAAAGCTGATCGAACAAGTCAACTACAATGGGCATGAGAAATTTATTTTTTATGGTGACTTGGTTCAGTGCTTAGTAATCCACGCACATCAGCAAGGAGCTATCCTACTTCTTTTGAAACAAAAGTGGAGCACCATATGGAGCTTTTGAAGGCTATATAAAACCTACATAAGCGACTCATTAAATTGCTTCCTTAGTTCAATCAAGGCCAACCGCTTTGGCTGGAGGCCTGGCACCAAACTCGAACTTGATATTATGATCAATAGCTTGTTGGAAAAATCGGTTTAAAAACGCAACGGAACTTTAAAAATTTTTATAAATCACTAGCAACTAATTAATGATGTTGTAAACAATAAATTGAATCTAATTTAGTAGACTTGTTGGAAACCAAAAGTAGCACTTTTGACTGAACAATTCATCAAGAAAGAGTCTCTACCGTCAGATCTTTAATATTATTCTCTTCCTACTAGTTGTTGTGTATGGGCACAGCTGAATAGAAACTCATCATAGACTCTAATTTTTGCCACTTTAAAAGATGTACAATAACATTCTTTCTGACTTAAAAATAAATAACAAGAAAATGTATCTATTTATAGAGTCTATAAAAGGAGGTAGAAATATATCAAGATTAAGAGAAGATTTCTCTCTCCTCCATCTGCTTAACATGCCAATCTTGCCATGCCTTATCACATTGTACATGCCAACTTCACAAGGAGGGGATTTCAAAATACATCCAATTGCAGTGTAGGTCTATGTGATTATCGAAATCATTTAGGATAATTCATATTCAAATAATTCTATTTAAATTAAAATTCAATTATTCTTGATAATTATCAAATTTAAATAATTATGAATAATTATCCTTTATCCAAATTTGAATATAGTTTGGACTTAAATTAATTATTTAAATTAATTAATTATCATAAAATCTTAATAGTTAAATTTGAATAAATATTATCATGAAATTAATTAATTAAATAATTAATTTCATTTTTTCTAAATTGCCCCACTTGTAGGCGCTCATAGTCCAGTAGGACTAGGCCAAGCACTACAACCACAGTCCAACTAAATCATTGGGCTTGCACACTAACAGGTCTGGTAACCTGTCTAGCATAACCTCTTGTATTACCTGTGATAAACCATTCTATACAACTAGTCAAGGAATTCATGAGCTAGCATTGGGACCCAATGGACATATATTTTTCAAGCTCTAATAATAACAGATTAATTAATCCCCAATTAATTTTCTATTTAATTATTAACTTCAGTATCTCTCTACTATAGAACCGAAGTCGCACTCTTGATAATATACTATATTACGAGCCTCCTCTAATATAAGTCTTCTCCATGACCTCTTATACTATGTGTATCCTTATAGGTTATCTATAATCGGATGAAAGACTTAGTTCTATTTTACCTTCTGATTATTTTTTCTCAAAGTTCCATTTTTTCACTACTAGAAAATTCATTTCTTTTATAACACATACAAAAGAAATATTATCTAGTTACCATATGTATCCAAATGAGCAAGGTCTTGTTATATTTTTCAATACCCAAATAATTTCTTTGAAAAGATAACATTGACTCTTTATTAGAGAGTTGTAGATTTTGTGTCTATGGATTATGCTCTCATTAAAAATAGGCTGCATATCCAACATACCGACAATAAAGCCTTCAATCATGGGAACTCTTACCTTTGGCATATCAAAAGATACAAGCTATAGACATTGAGTTATAAATCCACTTCAAGATTAAGATAACAAATAAATGATTATCAAAGAGAATTGAATTAATTTAAACAGAATTATTATTAAATCAATTCAACTTTAGGTCCAGTTTAATGTGCGACTGTCATTAAGTCTATCACACCAATATGTCTACCATGGAGTCAATCTACTCCAACGACCAAGATAAGTAGCCTTCTCATGTATAAAATGCCCAATGCTATACATAGACTGTGAAATATATAATTTAGACTATTAATCTTCCAATTGGATCTTTTCTGCATATAAACTCCATATTTGCCCAATTCCAGCATTTGATTCTGATGGTCATAGATCACATGTTTGCTAATATACTATCATTATTATGAAAGTAATATGATGACCATTATTAATACATAAAATATTCGCATTATTATTTGATTAACTAGAAATGTCATAAATATAACCGAGTAATTATTCCTTAGGGTATCTATCCTAACAATCTCTCACTTGCCATAAGCAAGTAAATGTGACATATTATACATCCGTATGTTTTCCATAAGCCTTAACTTCTAAGGTCATAGTAAGAAGATAGACAAGGTTGTCCTCCGATGCTAATTAGTAAAATCATCACATTGCCACTCTGTAAAGCTTCTAATTACATGATTCCATTTATTGATATGTTTAGTCCTCTTGTACCATCTTGAATACTTAGTATTATCTATAGTCATAGTATTCCATAATACAAAAACAATAGATTTATCCATACTATAGACTACCTCATGATCTTCAAGGAAATATTCTTAGTCACACAATTTTCTTGGATGCCTTAATGGCAACCACACATTCGGCTTCCATAGTAGAATCATCAGCACAAGAATGCATGATAATACTCCCATTATGATTCCACTTCCCAAGGTAAAATTGACTCTATAGTTGATCTTTTTAAATCCTAATATGAGAGGAAGTCAGAATCTATGTATCCTATAGGTATTAAGTCCTTTCTAGAATACACCAATATATAATTTATCGTTCTCCTAAGATACTTGAGTTATATGCTTGACTACTTGCTAGTGTTTTGGCTTAAGATTCGATTGATATCAACTTACTATCCTAACCACATAACAAACATCCAGTCTTAAGTAAAGCATAACATAAATGAGACTCCCATTGCCAAAGCATAAGAAAAGCTTCCCATGTATTTTCTTTCCTATGATGAAGACAATCATCCCTAGAAAGTGATTCCTTATTGAATAGGTTAAGAACCTTTCTTGGAATCTTGCAATACAAACCTCTTTAGAACTTTATCTATGTACAAAGTTTTGAGATAAAGCTATCCTTTTGTTCTTATTATTGCATAACAACTAAATCTAAAGAACACAATTAGCTTTGCTCAAATCTTTTAAGTCAAACTGTTTGGATAACCAAACATTGACTAATGACATTGTGCCTACTCATTCCAATTAGTAGAATGTCATCAACATAGAGTACCAGAAAAACCACTTCCTATCTTTAATGTGTTTATAATGCATGGTTTGTCAAGATTTTGCTCGAACCTATATGATTTGTGTACCTTATCAAATCTTATGTTCCCATGTTAACAAGATTGCTTTAGTCTATTATTTGACTTAAGTAGCTTATGGATCTTATCCTTTTAGCCCTTTGGCTTGAACCTATTTGGTTGTATCATATAGATACTATCTTTACAATTGTGATTCAAAAATGTAATCTTGGCATCAATTTGTCTTTTCTCGTGGATAAGATACCCAGCAATGGATAAGAATGTGTAGATAGACTTTAGCATTGCTATAAGGAAGAAAGTTTCATCATAGTTGATGTCCACTTTCTACTTGTATCCTTTTGCTACAATTCTAGCCTTAATGGTTTTTACCTTTCCATCTGCTTCTTTTTTCATCTTGTAGATCCCTACACTCAAATGCTTAATCCCTTTAAGTGTTTCTATAAGCTTTGAGACTTCATTGAAAACCATAGATTCTAATTTAATGTTCATGTCTCTTTGCCAAAGTTTTGCATTAACATCCTTTATATGTTTGCCTTATCAAGTGAGATCACCATCAGATCCAACGATCTTAACTTAAAGGCCTCAAATTGATGCCTAGCGGGTTGATAATCAACTATCCTAGCACAAAGCTCCCTCGGTTGTTGATTTTATTTTGGTTTCCCTATCACGATTGGAATACTTTCCACATCTGAAACATTTGAACTATTTCAATTAGCCCTTAACTCCTCAACCACCAAATTGCTGTGAGGTTTAAAGTCTTGCATGTAACTTTCTACCTGAAATGTTACAAGTGTGAATACTAGGACTTTATTTTACATTTAGTTATAGTATAATCCATCTTTTATCCCTTTAAGATATCTTACAAAATTGCAAATATCTAAATAAGATTCTAACTTCTGAGCTTCTTTATCTAGAACATATCTTGGACAAAGAACAGCTTTAGTTGGAATATCGCTTAGAGGGTAACATGTAGTTTGTAGTATATATCCTTAAAAGATATGCGTATTGTATAATTCATCATAGACTGCACTATATCCAATACAGTTATATTTCTAATATCTGTTACACCATTTTATTGTGAAATTCTTGGCGTAGTCAAATAGGATAGAATCTTATTCTCTCATAAGCGACCTACAGACTTCTCGGAGACATATTTTCCACCTCGATCTAATTGAAGTATTCTTTTGGGTTTACCCAATTGCCTCTCCACATGCCAACACATTTATGTAAACACAAACGTCCATGTGCACTAAGTCTAGGACTTCTTCGATCTATTTTGTTTAACCCCAAAAAGGCCTTTTGGTCATTTTCCCCTCCAAAGAAGCCTTATTGTGGTAAAGATTCCACCTTTAACAAACTTAGAGGACCATCTTTTAACCAACCTTTGTATCTTGTTAAGGCCTATATAACCTAACTGAAAGTGCCAAAGATACATCTTATTATATTAAGAAATATTAACCCTTCTAGAGATTTTTTTTTTAGGTGTCAAGTAGTGTTTTGATAAAGTTAAAGCTTAACAAAAACTCATAATAAAGTTAAGGCTTAACAAAAACTGAAACCTACCATACTTCTCCCACTACTTCACTTAACCATAACATCCATTATTAATGTGAAGCTCCTTTCAAGCAGACTTCTTTTTTCCTATGTACAAAAATACACATATGATTAGTGGCTCGAGAATATATGACCCACGAGTTAGAATCTTCCACTAATTTAACTTTAACTAATAAAAGATCACTCATATCTCCTTATGTCTCCCATGCTAAGAGATTCTCGTAATGCCTCCTAAAGTGACCAACCTTCTTATAGAGAAAGTACTTAGCTTTCTTTGGATCGTTCATAGTGGCTTGTTCCTAGTTGTTCTTCTAGCCTATCCCATTATTGGAATTTCAAAGAACTAGTAACTATTAATGTCGTAACACTATTTGAACTAATATGTTAACTTTTAAGCACAATCTTAAAAGCATAGAGATCCTTTATTATTGTTGTCAAGGACAAGTCCTTCAACAAAGTTCTAGAAGTCATCTCTATTTTGGGTCTAGGACCTGTGTTGGTTCCATTTGATTAATCGTCAACCAAATGACCATGCATAGTAGGCATTTATGTTCCTAAATAGTAATTCAAGGCTCCTACTAGCAATTTGTGAGATTTAAGGATAACTGTTCATCTAACCAAGAGAACTTAACTTACAAACTTATCATTAAGATTATTAATAATCAACCTAGTAATCATTTAATCCATAAGTTGCTTTTAGAGATCACTTGATGTGTTCTTCATAGCAACAAGTCATCTCATTAGAATCTTGCTAGCAACTCTAGACCTGAAATGTCCCACTAGGATCAATGCCTTTAGGTTCCTTTTTTAAGGTCCGCTTAGTATGTGATTGTATTTCTTTTATATTAAGTTCCTTTTCCAATTGTTATTCTACCGATTAGTGTCTTTATTAAGTATCATATATAATAAACTAGGCGATATTTTTTGTATAACAAACATACAATAAGTATTAATAATAAGCAAACATAACAACATTCAATAATATAAAAGTCCTATGTACAAAATCTTGAAAACACATAAATTACTACTATAATTCCTCGCCCTATTCATGTCAACTATCTTTGGGTAGTCTGATACATACTAGCCTAGAACATGGATACCATTGGATTAGTATATACTTACTAACAACCGCTTGTTTTGATCACAAATTTAATTAATAGAGCTCCTCAGGGAAGTTAATAATATAATTTGTCCTAAGTGTATAACCATTGTTTATATCTTATGATTTAAGGCTTAAAAATTGCACCCCCTCCCCCCTCCTCCTCCTCCT
>LNSY01382306.1:0-10543 GCA_002024485.1 Artocarpus camansi
AAAGTTTAATAAAACATTAATTATTGCAAAAATTATAATCATTAAACATAAAAAACATGAACATTTTGAACATATCAATTCCATGTGATCGTCACCTATCATAACACTTAAAATAAAATAGTCAGTAGCAAAATTATCATAAGTAAATAAGGAAATTACTTAACGTCATTACTCATACGTTACATAAAAAATGACGGGTGTTACACAACTAGCTTTGGTGGCAGGCCGAACAACCAACTTTGATAAGCCGATCACACGGATTTGCATGCCAATAGAGAGCTGTGGTTTTTAAGAAATGTTGCATCTTTTGATATAGTGTTTATTTTATTTTCGAGACAATTTTGAGAAACATGAAATTTTGTGATGATCAAAAAATAAAGAATTTGATTTATGCGAGATCGAAGACTTGAATATGGATACCACATGAAGATGGATACAACTTGAAGTTCAAGGATGAAGAATCAATAATATGTTTTGATTGATCTCTTGTAATCATTAATTTCTTTTCTTTAGGGTGGAACCATAATATTATGATTTTTTATTATTTTGCTTGTGGCTTTGCTTGTTTACATTACAATATAGTTTGCCATGTATGTTAATAGCATGTCATATAAAATAGGAATGCCACTCATTAAAAATTGTTCATACATGTCATAAAATAAAACCTTGGTTTTTCAAAAGATTGCATGGGAGAAAGTTTTCGAAGAGAGGACCTACAACCTCCATCCTTGGTCCATTGGTAGCACATGGTGGTCTTGACCCTTAAGTAGGGATTTCATCATGTACCAGGTTAGATCTCTGAAAGGGTAATTTATTTTAGCATGATCTATCGTTGCACAGCCCTAGGTGGCAATTGTAGATCATAGATAAAATAGTTGAAAAGATGGCTATGCGCTTATATTAATTTTATTATTAACCTCTCCTAGGAGCTCTGTTAATAAAATTAATGGCTAAAGAAAACGATTATTAATATATGCTAGATCATACAGGTCCTGGATGGTATATATTAAGACAAGGGTATCCTTGTCCTTAATTAAACTTGGCGAGTCCCCCCTAGGCAGCTTGTTGAATTCTGAGTTAGGAATTATCGTTGTAAGGTTGTGATTTTCTTAAGCTTTGACACAAAACACAATTGTTTGTTCACTTGATTGTGTTATCTTACTAAGACTATTATTGAATGTTTGCTTATATTTGTATATGTTCTTTATTGTAGATTAAAATGTTTAAAAATGTTTTATCTTCGATACTTGATAAAAACCAATTAATTGGTGAGAATTACAATGATTAGAGGAGGAACCTAAATATCATCGTCCTAGCCTTTGAAAAACTAAAATTTGTGCTGACGACAACATGTCCTCCTGAACCTACTAGGGAATCTGCTAATGAGCAAATCCAAATGTATGATCGCTGAAAAGATACTAATAATCAGGCTTAGTGTTATGTTATAGCTACTATGAATAATATACTACAGGCTCAACATGAAGATTATGAGACTACGAAGAAAATCTTGGATAATCTTAAAGAAATGTTGGAGGACAAGGCAAAACAATATAGTAGGGGGTGCTTTGGAAATTTTTGAACTGCAAACAAAGATGGGGGACGTCTATGAAGAAGCATATTGTGACAACACATCTTTTTAGGCAGTCATTTGACTTTCTTAAATATTATTTCTTAAGCATTAATCTTAGTAAGAAAAATACTAAAAAAGTTTTTTTCTTTTCTTTTCCTTTTAACATACTTTAAACCATACTTAAAAGTTGTTGCGACTTCTATTGCAACTTAAGTTGAAACATCACTTAACATTTGACTTTAAAACCATTTCAAATCGTTTCTTAAAACTTAATAAGAAACATTAATTGAATCATGGATTAAAACTTAACTTTATAACTATATAAACCATTTCATAAAATATATCTTAAACTTTGAAAACATTTCTTAAAACTTTAAAGACACTTTATTAAATAGTGAAAAAACATTCTCTTTGAAAAACATTTTCTATCAGTAGCAGAAACATACTATAGTGGTATCCATACTCAAATCTTTGCAGCTGTCCACCGTAGCACCGAGCTCTTCAAAAATATTCTACTGGTCACCTATAAGACTATCTACAACATGAATAAACTTTTTGTGAGCTTTTGTTCAGTAAGTTCAAACGTAATCTCACAATCATTAAATCATGCTTTATAAGCCTTTCTCACAAAAGCCTTTCTCTTAAAATGTTTTTCATAAAATATTTCTTAAACGTTTTTCTTAAAATGTCCTTCATAAACCTTTTTTTGTAAACATAAAAATGTTTCTTATAAACATTTAATGTAAAAACATTTCTCAGAATATTTTTTATAACATATAAATATTTCATAACATGGAAAACAAGCAAAAATTAAAATGCATGTTTTCATTTTTGCTCAATTATGAACCTTCATTTATGAGAATCCTATAAACATTCATTTCTTACTTTTTTTTTCCTTTGTTTCTTAACTTTTTTTATCTTATAAACTTTAATGTTCATACCAACATTATTAATCATGAAAACATAAACATAATGTTTCCCTTGTGAAAAACTTGAGACCATAGAACTTTGAGGTCATAACTTTAACTTTACTTATGTACCTCACATCAAGGAGGTTATAACTTTAACTTTGCTTGTGTACCTCACATCAAGGAGGCTGGTACGACACCTCATTTTTATTTTTACCTTACCTTCTTATAAACTTTAGTGAGCATATCATATGCTAACACCTCATATGCAAACACATTTGCAAATCATAACATGTTCTTTTTAAAACTTATTGTATAACAAATGCAACATAAAACTTATAACTTAAACTATAAAACATTATGTATTAGCAAAATGCAAGCGTACTTTAAAAATAATTATTGCCATTATATTGCAAACTTTTACTTAATCTTTAAAACTTTATGCATAGCATGTGAAAACATACTTTAGAAACAACTTATATGACAATTGCAACACATTTGCAAACATATATATAAACATTTTGAAAATCATTTACTTCATGTTGTAGGCAATATTTAAACTTACCTATTTATAGCTCTAACATTCCTATTTCCTTCCTTTTCCTTTCATTAGTAGCCTTCTATGTCTTGATCAAACGACACCTGACTTATTAGATAACTTTTAATATTATCAATCTACTTGATTGATAACGGCACTAAATCATTAATATTCATTCCTTTTTATATAACTTGTATACTTTCTTTTTACTTTGTACCCCGTTGTTTCTAACTTTGTAACCCACAAGGTTGCCTTTCCCTTTACTTAACTTTGTAACCCATTGGGTTATCATTCTTTTTACTTGACTCTATAACCTATTCTTTTTACTTGACAGTATAACCCATCAGGTTACCTTTTTCTTTACTTGACTTTGTAACCCATCAGGTTACTATTTCTTTTACTTGAACATCCCTTATTAAAAAATTTTCCATCTCATGTAATGGTTTTGTTACTTAACATTTTACAGAACATTTTTTGTCTAAGAATGTTTTGCTAGTTTGGAGTGTTCGGCTCCATTTTAGCAGTTTTCTTAAAATGACGTTTTTACCCTTATTAGGTTTTTCGTCAACTACATAACTTATTGAACTTTTTCCTTAACTTTTCCTCTCATTTCTTACTTGTTATGGAAAAATTCTTGCTAAGTGGCATTTTCCACCATCGGGCATTTTGAGTTCGTTTTGGCCTTTTTCATAAAATGACCATTTTGCCCTTATCAGGGTCCTAGAAAACTTTTGAAGCCCATTTTTCAAACGTCATACATTTCTTTACTTCTCATAACATTGCAAAAAAACAAACAACAATTTTCCTTTCAATTAAATCTATTTTGTCAAAACTTTACTATTTTGACTCATAACTTGAAAATCCTTGCATTTTTGCTCTTCACGTTTGTTTTTTTCATTCATTCCTTGGCTAAACTTTAAATCCTTTAAAACTTAGCACCTATAATTTCTCGCTGCTTACAGCAGTGCAGGAAGCCAACGTTCCTTGGTGAAAACCTAGTTTTCATACGATTTTATGGTTTTGGCATGAAACACAAAAATCTTGACATTTTTGCCCCTGAGACCAAAAACAACCACTTTATGCCTAAATGTTTTTCACAAGGAATGAAACTTAGAAAAGCTTTTTGGTCAAATTCTAAACATTTCATAAAGTTTTTATGAAATGTTTAGAATTTGACCAAAAATTTTGGGCTCAAAATTTCGTAAAATTTATAACTTATCAACCATATAAGATTTTGACAATCTATCCACATTGCGTTAACAGTTTCGATGAGTTATACAACTTTTGTGTTTCAACATTCTCAAAATTCCAACGTTATAGTGGACTTTTTAATTGATTTATAAATCTGTCGAACTTTTACAAAACTTTGCTATTTAATCTTTTTAGAATTGTATAAAAATTTGTTCATAAAAGTTGTTTCCCTCATTGTTTTAGCAATTCCTATTCCATGTTTGAAACATAAATTGGCCTCTCAAGCCCTCAAAATCCTATTCCTTTGAAACTAGTTAAACTTTACAAAGTTTAACAATTTTTCACTCTTAATCACAAAACCCTTACTTTCTTTATTTCTTTCATCATCACCATCAATATAAAGCATAAACCAATTATGCCATAATGTCCATCTTACATGCCATAGACCAAAACATACTTGGTATGCATGTTTATAACATAAGCTTTCAATTATAAAGTTTAGAAATTTACCTAAACTTTACGAAGCTTTTTGATCCTCTTTGCTAAGCTCAAAACTTTGTTATGCCTTTTCCATAAAAATCATGAGAAAATCCCATCAAAACCTATCTAAAACTTCAAGAAAATCACCAAAATCCATAGGAGAAAGTTTTGGATTTTACCACTAAAAGTGCGTTTGGGACTTTACCACCAAAAGTGCCAAAACTTGAATGAAAACCTTTGAACTTGCTTTAAACATGATTTGGAGGTTTGAGATTCATAAAAAAATTTAGAGAGAGTTGCCTTAGGGTGACGGTTTTCTTTGGGAGGAGAATAGAGCATTCTTTTGGTTCCGTAAACTTTTGTGAACAAAACTTGATTTTTATAAACCTTGATGACTCATCATCATTATCATCACTTATCGTCATTTTTTATAAAAATTTTAGACAACTAGGCAATATGTAATTGGGCCACCCAAGGGGGTATGATGGCAAATTTTCATTCATTTTGGTGTCCCATGGTGGGTCCCACAAAGACTTTTTACACAGTCTAAATTTATTTTGACAGTATTTTTTTTACACTGTTGGT
Organism: Artocarpus camansi; assembly: GCA_002024485.1. NCBI lineage: Eukaryota > Viridiplantae > Streptophyta > Magnoliopsida > Rosales > Moraceae > Artocarpus > Artocarpus camansi. The sequence continues at coordinate 5,273 of LNSY01382306.1, forward strand.
AATGTTTTCTTTATAATTTATGAGGTCCCACAACCTCTCATAGTTATTCATATCCACCACTTAATGTAGTCCTTATACTGCTTAACTTTATATAGTCTATATTTATACTAATAGTATTTTTCTTATACTACTAGTGTATGCTCTATATTGTTATAAGCTTACACAACATTCCTTACTCATTCATGTCCTCCAAACAATATTATTTCTATGTTGCATTAACTTAAAATATTCCAATTTTTGTACTACTTAATATTAAATAGTCTAATTCCTATACTGTATTACTTTTACAGTGTAATTTTCATGCTGTAAAACTTTATCAGTTTACTTTCTTACACTGCATTATTCAAACACTGTATAATTTTTCACATTGTTATGTAGTATTTTTCTTAAAATGTATTTTGTCTTAATATTTGTTGCAATACATTTTACAACAATTAAACTTTCTAGCTTATTTTCATATCATTCCTTTCTTTATTTAAGACTATGGCATGATTTTTACCCTTAAAAATCCTTTTTTTCACTTTTATGCGGATTAAGGGAGAGAATTAAGGGAAGGTCAACTTGACTTATTCTACTTGCCCAATTTGAATTGTGAAAAGTAGGAAACCTTATCAAATAATTCAAATCATCATACGAGTCAAACCTTTTATTACCTAAAATAAGGAATCAAACCAAAAATATGCCAATCAATCAAAATAAATCATCCAATCATCATAATAATCATTGTTACAAATTTTAGAAAATTTCTGTTGATTGCTTGCCAACAGTCTTCGGCCCACTGACTACATAGTTTGGTCGACCGAAAGTGTGAGGTATGGCCTGTCAATTATATTCATTGGCTTACTATTTCATGAGGGTCATTTTGGCCTACTAAACTTAAGGGTTTGGCTTACCGAACTATCTTGTACACTAAAGTTTAAGTAAACATTAATTATTATTAAACATACAACATAAATAACATGAACACTTTGAGCTCATCAATTCCACGTGGCCATCACTTGTCATAATACTTAACATAAAATAGTTAGTAACATTTTATCATATATCATTAAGGAAATTACATAACATCGTTACTCATTCGTTACGTGAAAATTGACAGGTGTTACAAATAACATCTCCAGATCTTGAATGCATGAATCACAGCAGCGAACTCTAAGTCATAAGTAGGATAGTTCTACTCGTGAGGTCATAGTTGCCTCGATCCATACACCACCACGCGTCCATGTTGCATCAACATGCATCCAAGTCTGTGCCTTGAAGCATTTGTTTAGACTTAGTACAGCTCATCATTACTACACCAATGCTATAGTCAATCGATTCTTTAAATCTTGGAAGGCGAGCTCATATTCTTCATCCCACTCAAATCTGACATTCTTCCTTATCAATCTTGTTAGTAGTGCTACTATCTTTGAGAAATCCTTTACAAATTTCCTATAGTATCCTATAAGTCTGAAGAAGCTATGGATTTCTGCTACATTCCTTGGCGATTTCGATTCTACTATGGCTTTTACCTTAGACGGGTCCATTAAGATACCTCGCTCAGAGATGCCGTGTCCTAGAAACTTAACTTCTGTCAACCAAAACTCGCACTTTTCTTTCTTAGCGGACAACTGGTACTCCCGTAGAGTCTAAAGCACGACCCTGAGATGCTGCTTATGCTCCTCCTAAGTCTTAGAGTAAACCAAGATATCGTCAATAAACACAATCATGAACTGATCTTAATAAGGCTTGAATATCCTATTCATTAGATCCATGAAAGCTACTGGAGCATTTGTCAATCCAAACGGCATCACCGAAAACTCAAAGTGTCCATACCGAGTCCTAAAAGCTATTTTGGGAATGTCTTCTTCTTTAAACTAAGCTAGTGGCATCTTGAAAGGCAAATCTATCTTTGAAAAATACCGTGAACTTTCCAAATGATCAAACAGCTCATCGATCCTAGGCAAAGGATACTTGTTCTTCACGATGACTTAGTTCAGCTGCCGATAGTCTATACACAACTTGAGGGTTCCATCATGCTTCTTAGCGAATAAAAATGGTGCTCCCCACTGCGATGTGCTATTTTGGATATATCCCTTGTCAGCAAGCTCCTGAAGTTGCTTTCTCAATTCTTTCATCTTTGCCGGTGCCATCTGATAAGGTGCTACAAAAATCGATGCTATTCTTTGAAGTAGCTCAATGCCAAACTAGATATCCCAATGTGGTGGTAATCCTAGCAACTCGTTAAGGAAGACATCTTCAAACTCATCAACTGTTGGAATTGTTGCATCTCTTCTCGAGGCATTGGGTTCTCCTTCTAGGTTCATGAAGAAGGCATAGCAGGCTAGATTCTTCCGTCCTGCAAGACACATCTTCATGAAATGCTTACTCATTATTCAATCATTACCACCTTGGTAAATGATCGTCGCTCCTTAGTCAGACACTAGGGTCACTCTCCTAAGTTAGCAGTACAAAACTGCATTATATTTGGACAACCAGTTCATCCCTAAAATTACATCATACGTACTCATAGGGATTGCAATCAAATCACTTTTTAAATCTCATCCCTAATCTTTATTTTAAAAGCTTTACATACATAATTTGCACATTCCCGACCTAAGGGTGAGGCTATAACTAGGAGTTTGTCAAACTCTTCTATCTTTAACCCTAAGGCATGTACAAAAGAGCCTGAAATGAGAGAATAAGTGGCACTAGTATCAAATAAAACATCAGCTAAGGATTGAGAAACTAGGATCGTACCATCGACAACCGCATTGTTGGTTTGAGCATCCAAACTCCCTAATTTCATAGTCTAAACCTGAATTGGAGCTTTCCTTTTTCATCTATCAACATTGCTAAGTCCTGGATTGATTGGTCGATACTGCTGTAGTGAGGGTAACTATACGATAGCTGTACTGGTGCTTGATATTAAGGGGGAATTACACTGGAAGTTCTACAACAGATGTCGTTGTATTAAGTATGGCAATTGCTGGGGAGAGAACTGATGGAACTAGAGCTAAGGAATTGTTGTGGTGGAGGTAGAGTCTGAGGTTGAGGTTGACGACTAACTCTTTCTCTAGTCTACAGTCCTAGACGAGCAATCCTAATCAGATCGTTCCTTTTGATATGTCTCGGTTGCTTGCAATAATGGCAATAAAAACTATAGGGATTGCTATGAATTGCTGCTTTTGCTATTCACATTGCCCTGTTGACTCTTCCCTTGAGTTGGAAGGCTGCTAGTGCTCTTCCTGCTGCTCCTCTATGGTCCTCTTGACATCCTTGCTTAATCCTCACAGTACTATGTGTAATCATTTTCCACAAATATCACTAACGACACAAGCTCACCAAAATTCCTTAGTCACAGGGCAACCACTTGTCGTCGAATAAAAGCCTAAAGTCATTCCTAAAATTTTATACGCTTTTCACACACTGATGCCACTATAGATCGAACAAACCTGGCCAACTCATTAAACTTTGCCTTGTACTCCTGTATTGACATATCACCTAGCTGCAATTTCTGCAATTTGTAAAATTCTGCCGCCTTTTGGTCTCTATATCCTTGCGAAAAGTAGCGGTCATAGAATAGCTCCTCGAACCTGTCCCAGCTAATGTTCCCATTATTCTTTAGGCGTTTAGCTTGCTTCCACCAAGTATTAGCACCACCTTCGAATTTGTTAGCTGCAAACTCGACACGACACTCTGTTGTCACGCTAAGGGTATCCAAGTGTTTCATAATTGAATCTAACCAATATTCAACCACTTGCAGATCCCTATTTCTATCAAAGGTCGAAACAAATGCTCGTCGGAACTCCTTAAAGTATGCATGCCAACGACTAGCCTCAGAATCCTCTAGTCTTGCCCTTGCTACCATTGTTAGAAAAGCGATAAACATGGCCCTCATCATGCCTTTGTCATTTCCAAGATCAGCGTCAGCTATCGAATGACGTCTAGGTGCCATTCTCTCACTTCTGAAAATAAAATTTGGACTATAAGTGATATTTCATTATCGTATTTATGTGTGTACAATTCCCAAGTGTCATAACCTTAGGCTCTGATACCATTTTGTCAACCCTGAAGTATAGGATGTGACCTGAGAGGTTAATTAAGTTAATTAAGTAAAAATTTAATTAAAACACAAGTTAAAGAATTTAGTTAATTAATAAATAAATGATGATTTAAAACCCTTTTTAAACAAACATTTATAATAATCAAACAAATAAGAATAAACACAAAATGAAATAAAATAATTAAGAAAGAGAGAATATGTGTTGGGTCCCACTGACCCATAATTTATGCGCACATATAGTATCGACAATAAATAAATTATAACCATAGTCCAAAACAAAAGAAAGATTAAAATGATACATGCCTTGATTTTATAATTCAAATAACCTACTTAGCTCTTCTATTACTCACAGGTCCGATCAACGAACTCTTTTTCGATCCTAAGCTATACTCCACCTAAGGAAAAAGGTTTTAAAAACAAGTAAAATGTGAGCGAAAGGCTTAGTAGGACTATACTTTTAAAAACAAATAAATAATTTGAATGTAAAATCTATCTTTCAAGGAGTTAATTAGAAAATAGAGTTAAATAATTAAATTTAATTAAATAAATCTCATTAAAATAATTCATCCAAAAAGTACCTTTCAGCTTTCTTGGGCAAACCAAATATATAACACCACCGTAGTGGCTTAGCTGGGCTTCAAGACTTACCCTCAAGGTTGCACGCTACACGACTCAATCTCTGATATGATATCATGCCTATTTATATATTTCTATAGTTATTAAAAATCACTTTATTAAGTATTTTCATTTACATTCATTATGTAGTTCATTATCAAAGTCACCTTAATCTATTGTTTATGAAAACAGTCAATAAAAATCCTTTTTCAATCAATCATTAAAAACATTTTGATAGAAATATTTTTAAGGCCAAAATCATTTAAAACTAGGCTACCAATGAAAGGGTAGAAGTCCTACCTCAATACTCATGTCGGTGTCCTACATCGCAGTCTCGGTCCGTTATATGTTAGCTCCGCGAAACCATGAACAACCCTAAATATATAAACTGAGTATATCAGTATTTAGCTTAAGATATCCTATGTTACTAAATTATCTCATGGTGTCCTAGTGTGCAATTTGTATTTATAACATCATATTCTAAAGTTGAAATCTCTATCTGTAACACCTACCAAATTTTCATGTAATGGATTATATCAATTAATGACGACGTTAAGCGTTTTAATTATGTAATGTGTTATGATATATGATATAATAGTGCTAACCATTTT
>LNSY01382360.1:0-10930 GCA_002024485.1 Artocarpus camansi
GATCAAATATCATACTTTCAGTATCTTAACAATAAGATAAATAAGACTTTTTAATTACTATTTATAGTAAAGTTAACTTTGATAATCGAATATACAATTCTAACACATTCAAAGTGTTGGACAGGCCAACACGACGATCTAGCAGCCGACATCTACCATAAACAAATGGGGGACATGCATCGTCATAGAGACACTTGGGTTAACCCCCAAGTAGAGCAGACTTTTGAAAGTATTTTTATTATTTTTATATCATATTTTTTTATTCTAATTAGTTTGTGTATTCATAATATGTATTTTTTTATTTATGTAGAATCAAATGGAGGAGGAAAGATCAACCCAGAGGACATAGTTTGCTACTAGTTAATCTTTCCAAGGTATTAACGAGAAGGGAATTTTGGGACAGATTTTGGGTACATGTAAAGGATAAAAGATTGAATAGAACCTACACTCTTGAAAAAGATTTGCTTTAGCACTTCTTCATCATCAGGCTCCCAATCAGGTGAAACATCCTCGGTGTGTGTTGACTCGCATGTGGAAGAATATTTGTGAAGATCACTTGCAAATCTATGAGAATAAGAAGAAGATGATGGAGTTGATTGGCTAGTTGCAACCTAATGTCCAATTCCTGCCCTTGACTTGTCCTTAACCTTGTGTACCTTTAGGTCCTTCGCCTCCTCCAAACACTGTTGATGACAATAATGATGACGTTAGTGATGCTGTAAATTTAAAGGAGTAGATTTTTTTGTTTTAATTTATCTGCTCTGTTTAATTTTCTTACAATTTATTCTATTAATGAAACAAATTTTTATCATTTATTTTTTTAATATTAATTAATTTTCATTATTATAATATTATCAATTTACAAAAAAAGGAAGGCATTTGTGACGACATAGTCGTCACAAAAAGAAAAAAATTAAAACTATTAGCAACGATATTTTGAACAATGTCGTCACAAAAAAAATGCCATGTCAACAAACAAGAAATCATTTGCGATGACAATTTTTAAAACTATTGTCACAAAACAAATCCACGTCAAACCAACGAAGTTAGCAACGACTTAATTGCAGTAACATTTTTGCAACGACTATTGTCAATAATACAATTACCACGACGCGATGTTGTTGCAAATAAATTTTTGTGACCAACTATTCACGTTGTCATATTTTCAATGAATTACCATCACAAAAGATTTATTTGCAATGACTTTTGGGTTCTTGCAACGACTTTTAGTCATCATAATAACCTTTTTATTGTAGTGGTAGTTACAATTGACATCAGAGCGAATATCCTGCTATCTTATTTTGTATTGTCACAAGCTAGTTTCGTTCTAGATCAAGTAAGTTAGTTGATTCTTTGTTAAAGTATTGTTTTATAATTATATGTTATAATATCAACATCACTATCTCAATGGCAGAACCACCTAATACACGACAAGTTGGTGCTGATCGAAGAACAAGTATAGCTTTTCAAGATATGGTACCCCTACGATTTAGCAATAATCATCAACCTTAGTGGATTCATGCACTAGAAGTAACTTTTAAAGCGTGCCATACACCTACGCATCTTTTAGTATTGTCACCTTCTAGAAGATTACAATGAGAAGCACTCGAGTTGTGGATAAGACTTGGAATAAATGAGTGTCACCATGAATGGGTGAGGCTTTGTGATCAAATTAGAACGTAGTGTTAGAAAATATACAAATATTTTATTATCCATGCTATTTTTGAGCCTTATAGGGTGTTTAGGAGAGTGGTTTAAACCATTAGCTTAGGCTTGAGAACTATAGCATGTGAGAGTTTTACATTGTATCTTTTTACCATAACATATGAAAGCTTTACACTGTTCACAATTTAAACTATTAGTTTGAACTACTCTTCCAAACACTCTATTAATCACTTCATAACTGTGCTTCTACATGCTGTGGAACTTGCTAATGATCCAAATGAGAATTATAACGAAAATGATGACAATGAAGTTTGAACTACCCGAGCTTATTCATGCTAGTGATTATCCTTCTACTAAAACAAGCAGTGAGGAAGAGAATCTTGAACAAGATCTAATTAATAGTGACATGTCAGATGTGGACTCAAATTAATGAAGGAAATGTTGTTTCGCTATCTTTCTTTTTGAAAAATTTATAGGGATAGGAAGACTCTAATTTTGTGATATGTTAGTATGTGACTAACATATTTAGTTTTATGATTACCTTTTTGATTATGTATATACAAACCTTTGATAAGCATTGCAACTTCCAATAGAGGAGATCAAGTAACTTTGGCAATGACAACTGCTACCAGCAGGTATGACCATGTATATATTAAGAAAGATATGTGGTCATTGGTTAGTCACACTTGACATATAAGACTATCTTTTTCATGAAGAGGTACTCAACTCTAATGTATGAAATGACAAAGACATGATGTTTATGGTTATGATAAGAATTAGAATTTGAGAAATGCTATATTTTAAAAGGAAAACTTGTGTAGTTTTGATGTCCTATGGAATGGTTTAACTATTAAAAAGGGTGTGACTAAGAACACGAGTAGCTAATCCTCTACCAGATATCAAACTTATAAATCTTATCATGGGTTTACAAGAAAGGCTCCAAGCTCAAGAGCAAAAGATCTTAGGACTCCGTGAGCAACTAGCTCACTAAAACCAAGATCTTGCATAAGAAGTTCCTCCACCAATGCCACAAGAAGTTTAAGTAGAACAAGCAGTTCTTGCAACACTGGTTAATCTATAGCATTGATTTTTATAAGAAAATCCCACACATGTAAGCATCAAAATTTGATGGTCTAACTGATCCACTCGAAGTGGATGACTGGCTTATGGGCATCCAAAGGATTTTAATGTTTATGAAGTTTAAAGATCATGAAAGAGTAGTATGTGCATTATTTTCCTTTACAAAGGATGCAAAGAGATGGTGGGAAAATTTTAAATAAAAAAAGAATGTAGATAAAATGACGTGGAATGATTTTATGGAGAAATTCAAAGAGAAGTACTTTAACATGGAAACTTTGGCAGCCAAACAAGACGTGTTCAATAACTTTAGACAAGGTAGTTAGTCTATCACTCATGCTATTAAGAAGTTTGATCAATTGGCTTACCTTCATCCCGAGTTGGTACCCACAGACAAGGAAAGAACAAAAAAGATGCTGAATATGTTCCACACAAATATTGCAATGATAGTAGATGGTGGAGGTCCCTCACCAAAGGCTATAGGTGAATGCATTAGTCAAGCAAATCGAGCAGGACATAGGATTTCTTAAGATAAGGAGCAAAAGGCAAAAATGTTCAAAGCCCAATGAAAAGAAAAAACTTTGGCAAAGCAAAATCTGACTTTCCAAACTAAAGGATAAGGAAATAGACTACAACAAACCAAACCAATTGATTTAAGCATGGTGGAAACACCAACAATAAAAATAAGAGAAAGGAGAGCTCAAATAATCAAGGAAAGCTAAGGAAACCACCAAAAAAGATTAATTATAGTAGAAATAATGCTTTTCCATGCAACAAGTGTGGAAAGAATATTTTGGAGAATGTAAGCTAGGTACCAACAAATGTTTTATCTATGGTAAAGAAGGCCATTTTAAAAAGAACTATTTCTCTAGTAGTTAGAACCAGCTTTATCCGAACTAGAAAGGCCTCAAGGAACTTAACTTCATGCAACACAAGTGCAACTTGAAGGTCCTAGTATCAGCCAAGGTTGGCTTAAAGCTCTTGAAATGAATGGACCAATATATACCTATATAAAGAATGAGGCTAAAGTGAGAACCTTTACAATTGTGACAAGTCAGCTTCTATATTTAAAATTGATCATATGTTTTATTTGATTTTAGAGCAACTCATTCATTTGCGTCACTTAACTTCGCTAGACAACTAGATTTAGAAAGAGATAGAATCGATCGAATATTGAAAGCCACACTATCCTCTAGGGAAGTATTAAACTCTAATGATTGGTCATATTATGTACCAATTATCATAAATGGTAAAGAGATACACTGATTTAATTACTATTGATTATCTACAAATTTGATGTGATTTTACGAATGGACTTTTTAGGAAAGTATAATGCCAAGATTAACTGTCGACAACACAAAGTCGCATTCCCACCAACTAGAGATAAGAAATATGTTTATACTACAAGAACTCTTAAGAAGCCAAGAACAATGATATCCGGTATAAAGGCAAAGAAAATGTTGGATAATTGACGTATTGGATTCTTGTGTAACATAGTGAATAAGGATCAAGAAGTGAAGTTGAAGCCAGAGATTATTCGTATTGTTAAAGGAGTTTGTTGAAGCATTTCCAGAAGAATTACAAAGATTATCACCAGATTGGGAAATTATCTTTATAATTAAGTTAATAATTAGAACTACTCTAATTTCTAAGGCACCATATCATATAGCCCCTCCAATATTCAAGGAGCTCCAAACTCATTTAGGAGAACAGTTGGATAAGGTATTTATTGGCCAAAACAGCTCACCTTAGGGGGCACCTATGTTGTTTGCTAAAGAAAGATGGCACCTTTCATTTGTGTATTGATTATCGAGAGCTAAACAAAAGGACAATCAAAAACAAATATCCATTACCTTGAATTGATGACCTTTTCAATCAATTAAAGTGTGTAAATGTATTTTAAAAAAATTATGATATGGTCATCACCAACTCAAAGTTAAAGAAGAAAATGTTCCAAAAACAACTTTTCGAAAGCGATATAGGCATTATGAGTTCTATGTGATGCCATTCAGTTTGATAATGCCCCAGCAGCATTCATAGACATGATGAATAGAGTCTTTAAGCATTATTTAGATAAGTTTGTTATTGTCTCTATAGATGATATTTTGATTTACTCAAAGACTAGGAAAGAACATGAAAAACATCCAAGATTGCACTTCGACTTCCAAAGGTAAATCAAACTCTATGCCAATTCTTGAAATATGAATTTTGCTTAGACAAAGTTCACTTTTTAGGACATATGGTAACATAAGAAGGAATTTCTATAGATCCAACCAAAATTGAGGTCGTAAACAAGTGGTCAACTCCAAAGAATGCTACTAAAATAAGAAGTTTCTTAGTTTAGCAAGCTATTATAGACATTTTATTGATGGATTTCTAAACTTTAACATCACTTATGACTCTTAATCGAAAAGGGAAGAAGTTTGAGTGGACAAAGAAGCATGGAGAAAATTTTCAAGAACTAAAGAAAAGGCTTACAAGTGCACCTATTTTGACAATTTTGAATCCAAATCAAGGGAATTTTATGATCTATAGTGATGCGTCAAAAAGGGACTTGTAACAGTTCTAATGCAAGATGGATAAGTAATTACATATGCATTACATCGATTGAAAGATCATGAGAAAAATTATCCCTCATGATCTAGAACATGCAGTAGTATTGTTTGCACTACTAAACATTTGGTGACACTATTTATATAGAACTCAGTGTGAAATTTTCATAAACCACTAGGGCCATATATATATATATATATATATATATATTTACTCAGAAAAAATTGAACATAAGACAATGTAGATGGTTCACACTAGTTAAGGACTATTATTGTGAAATTCTAAATCACTTAGGAAAAGCCAACAAAGTAGCTGATGTTCTTAGTTGGAATACATCATCTACTTTAAAAATAACATGATCATTGTCAAAATTCCTTTAAGAAGAAGTTAAGATAGTAGGAATTCAGCTAATCACTAAAGCATTAGTTGACTTAACTTTTCAACTAACTATCCTCAAAAATATGAAAGAACACTAAGAAGTAGATTCTTTCGTAAAGAGAATAAAGAATGAGGCTTTAGAAGTAAAGACATCAGAATTTAGTATCTTTGAGAATGGAATACTTTATCACAATGGTAGATTTTGTGTTCCCAATGAGAAAGATATGAAGAAACAGATACTTAAAAAAGCTCATGGAACACCATATTATGTTCACCCCAGTGTAACAAAGATGTAAAAAGACTTAAAGGAAAATGTTTGATTGCCTAGAATAAAGAATGATATTGTTGAATTTGTCAGCAAATGCCTCACTTATCATAAAGTAAAAGCTAAACATCAACGTCCTACATGAGAATTATAGAAGATTGCAATTTTAGAATGCAAAAAGCATCACAATAATAATGGATTTTATGATTGGACTACCTAGAACTTGAGAAGATCATGATGCAATTTGCGTAATTGTAGATTGATTGACCAAATTAGCTTATTTTTTACCCATTAAACTTAGGGTTGTTTGTTTTGAGTACTCTTTGTACTCAATGAACTTAATTTTTGGATTTGAGTATTAAGAATCATTTAGATACATGTTTATTTCAACCAAATCCAAATCCTTTGAGTATCAAGAATCCAACTTTTTAGAGTTCTAACTCTCCTAAACTTTTGATACTCGGATATCTCTGCTATAGTAAAAAATTGAAATTCTTTCTCCTGTATTTGAGGGAAAAAATCATAACTTCTTCATTTGATATCCAATTGAGATGATTCTTTTTTATTGTATTCCTAGTGAAGAGAGGAATAAATTAAGATACATATTGCATATTTTTTAGGATCATTAACATTGAGATTTTATAAGATTTTATTAGATTTGTTAACAAATCAAAAACTATTTTTACTACATTTCTAAACACAAATTTCAATTTTATTTCATACTCAAATTAAAACTTAAATGCATATCCAAATGCCAATTTGGATAACAATTTAAATCACTAACTCAAATCCTAATTCAAATCACACTAATTTAGATCAAATTACTAATTCTAGTCTACTTACCAAATGAGCCCTTAGTAACTCTATTGAGTAATTAGTTGAATTGTATGTTGCTTAAATAGTTCGATACCGTAGGATACCAACAACTATCATTTATGATTGTCACAATCTCTTTTCATCTAGACTTGGAGGAATGTTCATCGAGTGATGGGTACAAAACTTTCTTTCAGTACAGCATTTCATCCCTAAATGAATGGTTAAACTGATAGAAATTTCCAAACTTTGGAAGATCTGCTAAGGAACCATATGAATTTTAAAGGAAAATGGAACAAAAAACTTTCATTAATAGATTTTGCATATAATAATAGTTGTCATGCCTTAATTTGCATGGAACCATATGAAGCTCCCGATAAAAAAAAGTGTAAATCTCTAGTTCATTAGTATGAAACTAGAAAAAAAAGTATTGTCAATTGCAGATTTTATCCAAAAAAGTACTAAAGATAATAAGTTGGTCCATCAACAAATAGAGACTGCACATATTCATTAAAAAAATTATGCTAATAGAAGATGCAAGCCTTTAGAATTTCAAGTTACAATTCAATTTTGCTTAAAGTAGCCCTAGTGAAAGGAGTTACGAGATTCAAAGAGAAAGAAAAACTAAGTCCAAGGTATATAGGACCATTTGAAATACTCAAAAGGGTAAGTAATGTTGCCTATAAGTTGGCTTTATCTCTTGAACTAGCATCTATATGTAATGTATTTCATGTATCAATGCTAAAAGGGTATGTGCATGATCCGTTGCACGTGTTAGAACACAAGCCCATCAAAATTAGTGAAGATTTGCCTTAAGAGGAAAAGCCAGTTAATTTCTTAGCACAAGAGGAAAAGGTTTTAAGAAACAAGATTATGTCTTTTGTTAAGGTTCTATGGCAAAACTATAAAGTAGAAGAAGTAACCTGGGAATGAGAAGATAATATGAGAAAGACCTACTTGGAGCTGTTTTAATTTTCAAGGATGAAAATTTCTAAGGAGGATAGATTGTAATATCAAAGAAAAATTCATTAGTTTTAGTTTAGAGCTAGGACAATATTTAAACAATGACTTTCCTTATTAATTTAATGTAAAATGTGAAGTGTGGTAATCAATTTGAATAGTGTGCAAATCTTTATGAAGTATGATATATGTCATGCAAATAATTTTGATGAGTTCAAACTCAAAAATTTGTTAAGTGCACAAAGAATGATTATAATGTTAGTAGTTTTTCTGTTAAATTTTAATTTGGTGACATACATTCATAGAGTAAATATTTAAAGACATTAAGAAGAAAGTTAAATGATAAGTAAGTGACAAGAAGACTAGAAGTAAAGCTATTGATTGCAAAAGATTCTATGATGGAAATATAGTATAGGAGTTATACTATATAAAGTAATGAAGCTAGTAGAAGGTTATAAGAGGGATACTAATAGTATAAGAAGATTTTTATGCATTATAAATTTGGACTGCAAAAGTCAAAGAAAGCTTGACTTTTCTTCTTCAAAAGTATGGAAAATTCACACTATTCTTGATAAATTTGTGCACCCCAAAACGGGAGGAAGCCAAAACTTTTTATTTACAAAATACCACTAGAAAGGCCAATAAATAGCCACACATTTGGTGAAATTTAACTCTTTACTGTCTCCACCTTTTCTGTCCAAATCTCCTACTTTAAGACCCTTACCTTCTTAAAAATTTTCCAAGTTCCAACCATAAATCATTCATTGAAATAAGTCTCATCACTTTAGAAAAGGATTCAAGAAGATTTTAAGGTAAAAACCTTAACTTTCATCAAAAGGAATTTTAAGCTTAAGGGAGTCTTTATTAGTTATGTTTTTAGCACGGTTAAAGGGTGTTGTGAATTTGTTTTCCATAGAGAATTAGAAGTTTATGATTTTCAAAAAAGATGCAACTATTTTGGATAATTTACAAAGAAACCCTAGCTTCCAAACTTGAAAAAGTTAGTGAAATAATGTGATTTGTTGTGTTATGGAGTTTGAAATATAAAAGAAATTATATGGAATAGTTGGTTTTTGTCATATTTGTATGAGGAAATATCTAAGAGACTAGAAATAGTTTTGCACATATGAGAAAAGTGAATTCGTCGAAGAATCTATCGCAATTGAAATTACAACTGATTTCAAAACAAAAACTAGAACAGTTTTCAAAAGTGGTTATAAGTTGCATCAAGTAATGGGGATGTTACTATTGGCAAAAGAGTACGCAGCAGAATTTTAAAATTTTTAAATTAAAGTATTTTTCAAAACACAAGTTTGATATACCATATACATAAATTAATCAGATCTTACTAAACTTTTGTATGTTAAAGAGCTCTTGCAATCAGTGAAGAGAAAAGCGTTCTAGAAGAGCCTCAACCAATTGGTCTTCTTTACTATCCTCTATCCATGATCAGAGTATGTGTGGGCACACGTTGTTCAGCTCTTCCTTCAGTGATTCTCCGTCCAACCAATTGAGAAGACCTAGAGTTAAGGTTCTTGATTGTGAACAATAACCCTCACGGAGTCTTAGAGTTTCTTATACTAAAATACTCACTCTAAACTTCTGAACTGATTTGAATAAATGAGAAAACTCACACCTTATTTATAGATGTTGGAACTAGGGTTAATCATTATCAAATGAGGCCTCAAAAATTCTAATTTGGATCAAATTCTCATAAAATCGTATCTAAAATGCATAGTCAAATACGTTAGATCGGTAGTCTGAACTTATCCATCGGCCTACCGAACTTACCACATCAATAGGCCGAACTAGTAGACTGGCCTACTAAACTTGCAATAATGTGATCCTTGAGAATCTTTTATTTTCCACTTGAGATTCTAAGATAAAGCCTCAATTTTAATTCAAACAACCCAATAAAGAAGTTATATGATCAAAACAGTCATATTTGGATAATCTCATGGAAAATAAATATTATCTCAACAACAAGTTTATCTTGAATTAATTTGCAAAATTAATTCAACCAATAAATAAACATGAATTATCTGATCCTATCGAATTTTAGCCAATCCAATAATTTAACATAAGTCACTAATTTGTTAGAAAAGCATGCTGTATCATTATAGAATTTATTATGAACTAGCAAAGAGAACCTAACGAACCTATATAGTTCAAGCTTTGATCATTATAAAATAAAATATCCCAAATACATATTTTATAATTATCAACTCTAACACTACTTCACTAAAAGCTTAGAACTACACTCTCGAGCTATATAAAATTATGAAGCTCCAAATAAGCTAAAGTGTCTATGACATATCACAATGTGTCGTATCCTATAGGATATTCATAATCAGCTTAAGGATAAATTCCATCTTACTTTCCTGATTATTTTTATCTTACATTCCGTTATTTCACCATTGAAAAACTTGTTATCCAAAGACAGTATGCTATTTGGTTATACATATGCATTCAAATGGTTAAGCACTGCAGTCTTCCAATTGGTTGAGCACTATAAGCTTAAAGCTATACTCTCAAACTATATAAAATCACGAAGCTCCAAATAAGTCAAGTGTCTATAACATATCACAATGTGTCGTATCCCTATAGGATATTCATAATCGACTTAGGGATAAATTTTATCTTACCTTCCTAATTACTTTAATCTTACATTCAGTTATCTCATCGCTGGAAAACTTACTATCCAAGGACAACATACCATTTGGTTATTCCTATACATCCAAATGGTTGAGCAATGGTCTTCAATTATAGAATAACTCATATAAGAGAATATCATTGACTCTACAAAAAGAGCTATAGATTCTATATCTATGAATAGCAACCCTAGGCCATTAAGAGTCATGTCTCCAACGCACAGGTATACGCACCATCATAAAGTCAGGATGTCACCCTTTGGTATATCAAAAAGCATAAGCCAAAATAATGGACCCATTAGTCATTTCAAGATTAAGATACAACACATATGATTGTCTAATGTGAATTGATTTGCACAGACAGAATAATTAATCCAAATCAATTCAACTTTATGTCCCAATCTAATATATCATCACCTATGATAATGCATCGATGTTTCTACTCGCGGAGTGTCACTTCGATAGCCAAGACAAGCCATCTCCCGTTAGGGACGTAGATAGCAAAATAATCTTAGCATGAACAAAGCACCTAACTTTATTTCCTCGATTGTGGATCTTATGATTTAGA
>LNSY01382434.1:0-11725 GCA_002024485.1 Artocarpus camansi
GAGCAGTACCAAGGTTCTTCTGGATTGCTCCGTTGGGTGCAATGAACTTTGCGGGCTATGAGCTTGCAAGAAAGGCCATGGACAAAAATGAGGAGAAGGTGGCTAGTACTGGGTAAAGTTTCGTTACTTTATTTTTGTCAAGTACTCCTCACTGCAGCCGCGGTCTTATTGTCTTTATGATGATAGCAATTAAATGTTGCCGGAAAGTTTTGAGCCTTTTCCGGATTTGTTATCAAACCATCTGTTCAAAACTATCATTTGTCGACCTCTCTAGACACTACTTTTGTTATAATCTCTTATTTTGAATCTCCCCCGCTGGCCATGAAAATATGTTATGAATTTTATGTTGTAATTTTGCTTGATTCCTTGCAAATTTGTACAGTTTATGCAGCAAGTCCTATGCCTTTTGCTCTCTTTTTAAAAACATTTACTTTTACATGTCTGCTTGTCTGTGTATACATACTTACAGCCATGCATTGCTAAATGCACCAGTCTCCTATGGAAGATGATTTGATGTCATCCTATGACTAGCGTTTAATAAGAGCCCTATATACACACGCACGCGTATATTGTGGAATGAATGACAACCATATTTTTGGTATGTTGAAATTCATTTTTCATTGATGTTAACCTCTCACGTTAGGGTTTTATCTTTTTGTTACCATGGATTTTGACATAACATTTTATTTGTACCTTATTCTAGTACCTAGGTGTGTTTCTTGGGTGATGAAATATCCAATTTTCCTTTTCAATTGCAAGCCTCAAATTATTTACAAATATAAACATTCAAAAATATCAGAAAATGGATTTAAAAAAAAATTGAACATGCTGTAATTGACAGATTCTTTAACATTTCTGCAGAAAGTCTTCCATCCTTCGGTTTTCCCTTGATGGTAACGCTTAAATATTCCTATATGATTTTGAGGGGAACAAAAACAGAAAATGTTCGTGCATCAATTTCACTACAGACAGGAGCCCTCTGACTGAAGAATAAACCCCAATTTTGATACATTAGCACCAAAAAGACTCGATTATGCCCGATTCTATTTCTGTAATCTTACTCCATATTTTCATAAAAGAAAAAGTGTAAACTAGTGTTTCAACAATTGTGAAGTCCTTAAAATAAATAAATAAATAAATAAAAATGGTAGGTTCAAGTTCAGTTGGAACCAGTTTTAGGCTAATTTAAGAAAATGAGACTGGATTGGTCTCTGCTTTATTGAAGTGTTTGCAGTAAGAAAAGGACCTTACTCTTTAACAAAAAGAAAGAAAATCTAAATAACATATGTAATGTCCTCTACACTCTCTGTTTTCTGTCTTCTTCCACTCTCTCTTAATCAATGAGCACGTCTTCCAATACTTAATCATGGATCAACTTCCCTCCTACAAACTCGATCTCTCCCTTCTTCACGTCACCTTCTTCTTTACTAATCATCATCCCAGACGATTCTTTTGCGAACTCAACAGCCTTCCCCTTAACACCCCTTTTAGCATATGTAAATCGTATTGGGGGTCTAGCATAGCTACTCATTTTGCTCATATCATTACCCTGCCCCCAAAGACGCACCTTGTCCTCAAGTTGAAATACAGGAAAAAGAGCTTCCACCACCTTAAAAGACTCCCAGGTGTCATCATGAGAAGGGAGGTTAGCCCAATGGATAAGAACTTCCATAACTATTGATGCACCTCAACGCGACTGTCTCACTCCTCGAAGCTCAGCAGGGATAGCAACCATCTCTAAGTCAGATGTTAATTGTAAAGGTAAGGAATAGGTAGAATACTTACTTCCCTTGGCTGCACGGAGCTGCAAAACATAAAAGACCAGATGGATGGTAGTTGAGGATGGCAACTTAAGACGATAAGCCACCGATCCAATTTTCTCAAGAACTTCGAATGGTCCATAATATCTGTGAGCTAGCTTTTCAAATTTTCGTTTAGCCAAGGATCGTTGTAGCTATGGGCGTAACTTGAGAAATACCAAGTCTCCCACAGCAAATTGCACCTCCCAACGCCTTCCATCAGCTTGGGCCTTCATCTTTTGTTGAGCCCTTAAAAGATGTTTCTTCAATTCCTCCAAAAACTCATTTCTCTCCTTTAACTCCTGATCCACCGTGGCCACGGGAGAAGACCCCAACGTATATCGAATTATTGGGGGTGGGTCAAGCTCGTATAAAGCGCTAAAATGTGTATTATTAGTAGCCGTATGAAAGCTTGTTATACCAAAATTCAGCCCACGGAAGCCAACGAACCCATTGTTTTGGAGCATCTGATGAAAAACATCATAGATAAGTTTCTAGACAGTGGTTTACCACTTCGATTTGTCCATCCGTATGGGGATGATAGGCCGTGCTTTGCAAAAGAGAGGTGCCCTGCTACTTAAACAGTTCTAACTACAACAAACTCAAAAATACATGGTCTTTATCCGAGACGATGGTACTAGGAATTCCATGTAAGTGCACTACTTCACGGTCTAAAGCCACAGCCATCGTCACAGTCGTATAAGAGTGCTTAAGAGGAATAAAATGAGAGTACTTACTTAATCGATCAATGACAACAAGAATTGCTTCAAACCCGTTGGACTTCAATAACCCTTCAATAAAGTCCATAGACAAATCCTCCCACACCTTGTTAGGCAAAGGTAATGGCTGCAACAACCCACCAGGTGCTAGGGCAGAATATTTATGCTGCTGGCAAACTTGGCACTTGGCTATATAATTCATCACATTGGTTTTCATGCCCATCCAAAACCAATCAGCCGCAATTCTCTAGTAAGTCTTTAGTACACTGGAATGGCCCCCCATTAGTCTGTCATGATGGAAACGAAACAAGACAGCTATAAAGGGAGAGGAGTGGGAAAGAACTAAATGTCTCTTATGAAGCAATCGGTCCTGCTCTACTGAAAACCCGAGGTGTGCCTGGGGATTGAGCTGAAGATCTGCCTTTATTCATGCAAGCTTGTCATCTAATTCAACTTGTTGTGATAACTCCTCTATACTGAACACCATTGGAACTAAAATAGTTCCTGAACCCAGTGTTGCGAGTACATGTGAGAGAGCGTCCACCACTTTTTTTCTCCTCCCGCCTTATATTGAATCTCAAAATCACAACCCAGCAACTTTGTCAACCACTTCTTATTGTCTTCGCTAATCTCTTGTTGCTCTACTAAGAACTTTAAACTTTGCTGATCCATACGAATGATAAAGCGTCTGCCCAACAAATATGGACGCCATTTCTGCACTGCCAACACAATAGCCATCAATTCCCGTTCATAAATTGATTTTAGGTAGTTGTCAGGAGAAAGGGCCTGATTGAAAAATGCTATTGGTCGCTGCCTTTACGTTAAAACAGCCCCCACACCTACATTAGAAGCGTCAGTTTCCGCAACGAAAGGTAAGCTGAAATCAAGTAGTGCCAAAAACTGGAGCTTTCGTCATTTTTTGTTTCAAAAGGATAAAAACCTTTTCCGCCTCTGTATTCCATAGAAAATTGTCTTTCTTTTGAAGGTCCGTCAAGGGAGCAGTGATGGACCCATAACCAGCCACAAACTTGCGGTAGTAACCTGTTAACCCCAAAAACCCACGTAGTTCTAGTAGGCTAATAGGAACCGGCTAGTTTTGCATCGCATTGACTTTGGATGCATCAACCGCTAGGTCCTGCCTGGACATAACGTGGCCCAAGTACTCCAAACTTGACTACCAAATATTCATTTCTTTCATTTGGCATACAACTCCTGATGATACAGCTCCCCGAGTACCCCATCCAAGTGAATCACATGTTCTTCCATTGTTCGGCTATATACCAGTATATCATCAAAAAATACCAAAACACACTTGCATAAATACGGTCTGAATACCTCATTCATGAGAGATTGAAAGGTTGCCTGAGCGTTAGTAAGGCCGAAAGGCATCACCAAAAACTCATAATGGCCCTCATGAATGCGAAAATCCATCTTGGGCACATCCTTGCTATGCACTCATATTTGGTGATATCTCGACTTAAGATCAATTTTTGAGAAAACAGTGGCCCCATGTAACTCATCTAAGAGCTCATCAATCGCTAGAATTCGAAGCGGTAGGGCACCGTTTCATGCTTAAGAGCTCTATAATCTACACAAAATCTCCAACTACCATCTTTTTTTTATAAACAAAACCGGACTAGAAAATGGGCTAAAACTTGGCTAAATTATTCCAACGGCCAACATCTCTCCGACTAGCCGCTCAGTCTCTACCTTTTGAATTTGTGCGTAACAGTATGGTCTTACGTTAACTGGAGACGACCCCTCCTTGAACACAATAGCATGCTCTTTTCCCCTAGTAGGAGGCAGCCCTTTTGGCGTTTGGAATATGTTCTTCCAACGTTGTAGAACTGCTTGAATTTCTACCGGCACTCCCTCAGTCCAACGTGATGAGTCCTCACCATGTTTGTTTACTTGCCTACATTCCAACAAGATTCCATGGCCCTC
Organism: Artocarpus camansi; assembly: GCA_002024485.1. Taxonomy (NCBI): domain Eukaryota; kingdom Viridiplantae; phylum Streptophyta; class Magnoliopsida; order Rosales; family Moraceae; genus Artocarpus; species Artocarpus camansi. The sequence continues at coordinate 4,463 of LNSY01382434.1, forward strand.
ATGCCTCACGGCCCTTCTTATCGCTTTCAAGGAAATTGCCATTTAACATTAACTTGGATCCCCTTGCAAACAAATAGTAGTCTCCCTAATGTGAAACTTCATGGTCAAGGCTGACCAATTTACCTGCATTGCACCCAAAGAAGAATTACATATGTACTCCTTAGATTTAGTGGTAAAAAATCTTCCACTACCTCCAGTTCTTGCAATGAGAGTACCACTCCCCGACACACACCTTTTCCTTGAACCAACAATCCAGTACCCATCACAATGCCATAAGACCCTGTGGTTTCGATCGGCAATCCCAACTTCTTAACCAAGTCCATCGATATGAAATTGTGTGTGACTCTACAGTCAACAAGGACCACAACTTTTTGTTTCTTAACCAAACCCTTGAGCTTCATGGTTCGTGGTGTAAGGCCTACCACTGAGTTCAAAGTAACCTTAGTCACTTCCTCTGGTTCCCTTCTTTCCTCTACAATTTCCATAACTTCTTCCTGTAGCTTTTCCTGCTCGCCCCCTTCTTCTTGTATAACCAGCACTTGTAACTCTCGTTTAGGATAGCGGTGGCCTGGGGGGAATTTGCCATTACACCTGTAACAAAGTTCCTTCTCACGCTTAACTTGAATCTCAGCATCGGCCAACTGCTTGAAAGGTAACGTGGCACTCATCCTCGCCTTTTCTGTAATTGTTCATTGTTTCAAGGACTTAGACGCTAGATTCCTTGGTGCATTATAGTCAAGATTAAAAGCTCTAGTCCAATTATTGGTTGGGTTAGTTTGAACTCTATAGGGCCTTAATTGGAAATTTTTGTCTTTTATGCATTGGGCCTAATCCATAATTCGTCCCAATCCAATCCCTAGGGTTTCAAGACCCTTACCTTAGCATGGATTTCTGCTCATAGGCCGTTGATGAAGACGCCCTCCATCACCTGCTTCGACAATTACACCTCCTTCAATTCCCTCTCATAGACTAAGAACCTCTCTCTTAAATCCCAAATCACCATTTCCTAGAGTAAACGTGGACTGGTCTGGCAGTTTGCTCATCGTCTTGGGTGTCACCCCCGACATACCAACACCAACCCATCGTTTCCTCTCTCCCAATTCCGCCAGTAACTTCACCATTTCTTCTTCTAGACGTGAGATTTTCTTCATGTCCGCCTTGATCTCTTCCAATTCACGCTGAAAAGCTTCCTTACTGGACTCCATCTTCTCTATTAATTCTTTGAGCTTCTTAGTTGTTGCTGCCATAATGGTGATCAGCTTCGTTCAATTTCCAGTGATCAGAACCTCGCTCTGATACCAATTTGGTGGGTTCAAGTTCAATTGCAATAGGTTTTATGCTAATTTAAGAAAATGGGACTGGATTGGTCTCTGTTTTATTGAAGTGTTTGCAGTAAGAAAAAGATAGAGGCTCTTTGCACTCTTCAACAAAAGAAAGAAAATCCAAATAACAGATGTCAAGTCCTCTACACTCTCTGTTTCCTATCTTATTCCACTCCCTCTCAATCAACGAGCATGCCTTCCAATGCTTAACCATCTTCACAGATCAACTTCCCTCCTACAAACTTGATCTCTCCCTTCTTCACGTGATAGCTGCACTTTTCCCGTTTTCCTCATCATCCCTTCACGTCACCTTCTTCCTTACTAATCATCATCCCAGACAAATCTTTTGCCAACTCAACGGCCTTCCCCTTAACACCCCTTCTAGCATACGTAAATCGTATTGGGGTCTAGCACAGCTGCTCATTTTGCTCATATAAAAAAAAACAAGTGTGAAGTAGTATGATGAGCGTGTATGTAACCTCCCTGTCCCCTCTACCGTTTCATAGAGAGCATTACAAGTGGCACATAAAAAAATAATAATTTAATGCTTTTCAACAAACAGCGAGTCAATTACTTAGTACGATTCATTATTTGATGCCAAGAAACGCGTAGGAGAATTGAAATCAATAGGAATTGGAATCAATTGAGAGAGACGAATTTAGTCACTTGGAGTTGAAAGCGTTAGAATACGCTATACAAATCATATTTCTAAACATGATTACAAAATATATGGCCAAAAGCAATTGCAAAACTTAACGTAGGAAAGAAGCAGGAAATTGTACAGACAAGAAGATATAAACAGCATCCAAGTACGAAATATTGATATAATCCCCTACTTTGGTCGTCCATGGATCTCCAAAGATTCTTCAGCCGAAAAACGTCACCGGGGGCTTCCGACAATGATGCCACAGTAGCAAAACCCATGAAGTTGTGTTGCCAATTTGGAGGAAGCTCGATGCAAATTGAGGATTTCTCCGATTGATACTTGCACCACTTTGGTATACATTCTCCTGGATAACAAATATTAATCGAAGGGTTCTCATCGAATACTTGTACCATGAAATTATGGAATCGTGCACAATATTTCAATGCAAAATACTATATCAAATGAATTGTTAGCTTCCTAAGCCTGGTAAAAGTTTAAGCAACAATGAATCATAGACTTCCTTATCTGTTACCAGTAAATTTGTATTATAATAGTAATATAGTCTAATAGTAATATAAACAATCATAGAAAGACGTACAGATGCATGTACTCTTCAGGTTGTGGCAAGGATATAACTGCCGTACGCGCGCAAAATTCTCATCTTGGAGTCAATTATTACGTTTTTACGTGAAGTTCAATCCAATTTGGAGCGATCACTAGATATAAATTCGTTATGATAAGTAAGCTGATATTCATTCCAACATGCTTGTATAGTGCAGTCTCCAAATTTGAAACCATCTCTAATGATGTGCATCTGCTTGCATCAAGAATTCCTAAAGACAACGGAAGCTACGGTAAGGATCGAAGGTTCTTACAATCACTTATGCGCGCATAACTCAATCCACCTTGAAAGCTGTTTTATGTTTCTGGGTATTCCATTAATAAAGTTGTTTGTTAAATTTAATGTTTCTAGCAAGGATAAGCTGCCGAATCAATCAGGAAAATCAACCAGAGAACAATTCGCAGGGGAGAGCTTTCTTAGACTTGTTATACAAAGGTTTTCACAGGAATCTAACAGCAGGTCGTGAAGCTTAATTAGGTTTCTCAATGAAACATATAGCGCCTAATTCCTGTTGCCCGTAAATCAAGAGTCTTCAACCATCCAATAGTCATATGTATTCCTGGGAACTGTTCCAATTTTGAGCAACCAAAGAGATTTAATTTCTTATAGATTTCAACTCACAAATGTTGTTCGGAAGATTAACCAGCCCGGTACAATTACACAAACGAAATTCCTCAAGACGAGAGATTAGTGATAAAGGCACTTGTTCTATTGTTTTCCTAGTCAAATCTAATACAACAACATTTCTTGGAAGGTTTTTGGGAAACTTAATAATAAATAAGCAATCTGATGGGTCAAGATATTTCGAAGATTTCAGGTTACTTCCGCTCCAAGGAGGATTCTTGATAAACTTGCACTCGCTTAGGTCCAACACAGTAAGATTTTTGACTGACCAAATTGATGTAGGTAATTCTACTACTGTAGTGTCACTTAAATTTTAGAACTTCATATTCCCCAAAATATTTGGAAGGTGTTTAAGGATATCGCACGCACAGAGTTTAAGAGTTACAGGTTTTTTTCGTAAGTATAAAAGGCCAAGAAGACTTTTCAGAGTCCGTAGTATGCTGATCAGAAGTTCGAAAGCTGAGAAGAGGAATTTGAACTAAACTTATGCACCCTGCGAGGAAAATACTCTCAAGTCGTGGAGCACCGAAGAGATTTGGTATATTGTAGTCAATTCAAAGGACTAACAAAGATCAATATTCTTTAAATTCGTAAGTTGCTGCAACAAGTGAGAAAAAAGGTAATTAGAATAATAAAAAACGTTCTTCCAGACAAATGAGAACAACTTAATTGGTTGTAAGTCTTTTTATCCCAACCATAGGTTGAAGGGTTCGAGTCTTGCTAATCGACGCATATGGTTGCCCAGGTGGTTAAATGCTATTCATGAAAATAATAGTTCACTATTCTTAACAATAAGACTTGGAGACTTCTTGGTTCATCATGCTATTGCTCTAGGTTTGAGTCCCACTTGAAAGTAGTGGCATTCTCCTTTCTGCTTAAATAGAAGTACCAAATCATATTAGGACATTGTCCCTATAATGCTCCAAAATTTAATCATGAGTAATTATGCTTAATTAGTTTAATTAGTGTGCCAAGATTTTACTAATTATTCATATTAATTTAATTACATAACATCATTTCTAATTCTTTAACCATTTAAAAGTCCGATCTATTTAATAGTAATTTCAAAATAAGTAAAAATTGTTTTGTTTTAAAAATTGAGAATTTTTTTTCAAATTAAGCATGAAATGTTTTTGAAATTTTTGTCTCAAAAAAATACAAAAACATTTATAAAAACTCTCAAAATAACACCAAATGGGGCAAAGAATCTTCCTTCATCAAAATTTGGTCCCCACTCAAATTACACTACCTATATAAAAAATAATAAAATAAAATAAAAATCCCACGTACTCAAATCTGATGAAGATTTCCTTATAAGGTATGGTAAGATTGTTAGAATAGTTAGTTAAAATTGTTTTTACTATAATATATAAGAGCTTTATACTATAAACATTTTTTTATTATTATTATAGCATATAAAATTTTTTCACTATTTATAACTAAAAAAATAATTAAAAACACTTTCAGACATCCTTTTAAGTTGTGTGCATGTTTTTTATTTTTCCCATTAACTCACCCTCCTACTGTCTGTTTTTCCTCTTTTCCCACTCGCACACTCTCTCTGTTTCCCACGCACCATCAAACGCCTTAGTCTGGCACGTTCCAAAAACCATGGGAAGCATTTTATTCAAAACTTACAATAAGCATTCAGATACCACCCACACTCACTCCCTGTTTCCTTTCCCTCTCACCGTCTCTCAACCCCACTTTCTTACGCAAATTTTTCCCAGCCATGAAATCATCCTAAACACTTAGAGAATCAAGCCACACAACAAGGTCATAATCATCTCCAAGCAAGAACTCAGATTGCTCAAGTACAAGCACCCTTCTTTAAAGTTTCAAGGTTGGCAACTCAAAATCAAAAACTGATTTTTCTTTCCTTCTCCTGTAATCTGAATTTTTAGTTGTGAAATCATATTTTATTTTTCTCATTAAAACCTGAAAATATGGTTAGATTAATAATTTGTTCGTTTTGAGAATTTACTATGCATATTTGGAAAATTTATGAATGTGGTACCGAAATGTTAAAAACAAAAGCTTAAATAAATTGTGGACAATCTGCGCATATTCAAGTCAATGTATGCATGCTATTGTTTGAGAAATTCCATTATTTGAACTCGGCTTTAATGCTTGTGGTTCAAGTTTTCAAAGATTCAGTTCAAAAATCTAGGTTGTCATTTTGTGTCTAGAATCTTGAGGAAATACTGCCAAAATGTTTGGAAGTGTATTTTTATATTTTCTGCACTATTTTCATGCTCTGGGAACTATTAGGACAGGATGGAATCTAGAAAATTCGATTTGGGCTTCGGAGGAAGAGTTGGGAAAAATCCATCCCTTAGTCAAACTGGCAAGCCATCTTCGTCGGCCAGCCGACCAATGACCAGTCCAGTGGCTAACACTAGCAGACTGGTCTAGACCTGTTGTTGGCCTGCACTCAGGCGGTAGGCTGATCACATGGATCAGCAAGTCAGAAACCAAGCGGTTTTCCCTCTTATGTGTGATTTTCGTCCCATTTTCAAACTGTGATATTTTAAACTGTTTAAAAAACTAAAATGTAGTTTAAAATCTGTTTATAGCATACATCATGTCATTTTTCTATCTATTACTAAAGAACCAAATAACATAATTAATGAATGGAAATAAATTCTTGTCTTAAATTAGATTAGTAGCTGATTTAGAATGATATTAAAGGTCTTAGGACGTAGTGGAGCACACATTGGACTAGGACCAAGTTTGGAGCTCATAGTATCAAATTTCTTATATTGAGATAGAACCTTTTATCTCATTTCTTGTGAGCTATGTTTTCTATGATTTTGGCATTAAATTATTATTAAGGAAATTAATTAATAATTGTACTTTATATTTTCAAATGATTTGAAAATATGTATTACTTAGAAATTTGTGAAAGACAAAACAACCCTCGGTCTTGTTTGTACTGGGATTTCAAACACTATCCAATTTGTGTATCAGACGGCTAAGTTTTCTATTAGAGCCTTGAGATTTGGGTCACACAAAGGACGTCCTTGGGGCAGGATCCTCAAACCTGTACCGGCCACTCCGGTGGTTTTACCAGGCATCCTGAAGTAGGTAATTGCTATCAGGCACCACCATAGGAGTCAAACCAAGATCATCGCTGCCATCTCACATTTCTTTACCAACGATTGCTCCTACTACTCCACAAAAGTTCTTTGTTGCTTTTCCAAACACCATAGTTGTTTATGCCAAAGACAAGGATTGCACCATCAAATCACTACACAAGACACCAGGGGAGGTGCCAGCCAAGTGTAGATAACAACGATGTTGGCGAAAATGGCTATGGGTGAAGTGAGATGAGAAGAGTGATGCATGGGGAGGGAAGAGAGAGAGCACAGTTGGAGGGTTTTTTTTTTATTTTTTTAGTTAGGGCTTTTTTTCAATTTGTTTCTTATTGAGGGAAAATTTATTAGAGTTTTCAATTGCTAAATAATAATATGTTATTAAGGGTAGATTTGTCATTCATTTAATATGACGACCCGTCTTTTTTGGGCAGTCACTTTATTTTTATAAACATCGTTCTTAAACAGTAATCTTATTTACTTAGTAAGAAAAATACTGAACTAATTCTTTTTTTCTTTTAACATTAAACATTTTTTAAAACATACTTAAAACTATTACAACCTCTGTTGTCATTCAAGTTGAGACCTCGCTCAACATTTGCTTTTAAAATAATTTCAAATCGTTCCTTAAAACTTAAAAAGAAACATTTATTAAATCGTAACTTAAAAACTTCACTTTATAATTTTATAACACATTTAGTATAATATATCTTAAAATTTTTAAAAATATTTCTTAAAACTTTGATTTTCTTGAAACTTTGAAAACACTATATTAAATAATGAAAAACCTTTTCTTTGTATAGCGGAAGCAAATAGTAGTGGTATTTATACCTAAATCTTCACATTTGCCCTTCGTAGTACCCAACTCTTTTAACGGGTCCTACTGTTCACCTTAGGGGTGTTCAAAAACCGCCCCGCCCCGCACCCGCCAACCGCCTGCCTCCGCATCCGCCC
>LNSY01382453.1:0-10163 GCA_002024485.1 Artocarpus camansi
TGAATGGGCAGAAAATTTTAAGAGAAAGAGTGAAAGGCAGAGGGAGAGAGTAAAAGAACGAGAGAGGGAGATAAGAGAGAGTGAGTGAGAATGAGAAGGAGAGAGAGATAAATAAAGAGGGGAAAGAGAGTAGTTTTCAAGACAGATACCACGTCCCGCACGTGGTTTTTTTTCCAAAGTCGGACATGTTGGTCGTTTGATGAATTGTTTTGTTTTTAATATTTCAAATAGCAATTAAAATAATTAAGGGTAATTTAAAAATCATTAAAATAATCAAGGTAACATAAATTTAAAAACTTCACATGATGATCAAATTAAGTTTAAAATATTTATTATGGCACAGTAATCTATCATTTTACATATTAATAATACTTAAATAATTTCAGGACATTACACAACTCATGTAGCAGGTGTTTCATTATTCGTCCATGATGATCTTCCAAGACCATCGATCTCTACCTAGAAGCATAACAAAAAGAGATTCCAGAGACCACTCAAGCTTTCACGGTGAAGTTCGTGATGGGGAATTAAAAATAAAATAAAAAAGCAACAATTTTGAATCGATTATGACCTTTCTCTAATATCATGACAGCACAAAAGATTAAAAAACTTAGAACATCAAACAAAAACTTAGAATAATTTAGAAAAAAAAAAAAGCACTTAAGAGAATATAAAAGGTCAATATCTCTCCAAAGAGCTTATATGTCTGTTTTTTCTTTTTCTCCTCTTGGTCACTTAAAAAAAAAAGAAGAAGAAAATGTTCTCTTCACGTAAAAACATAGAAAATGATGTAAGACAAATGGATTTACCTGTCTCTCTAAACAACAATTGGATGTTCGACTTCAGAACACATTTCCAGAAAACTAAAGGATACGTCCCTTCAGCCATGGTCAACACACCTCCCGTTATCTGTTTTACAAAAATACACCAACTTCGGCCCAGGAGCACCTTTGCTTCCAGCAGTCATAGAGACAACTTTGTCTCATCCTCCGAACCAAATCTCCATCAATCATTTACCGCTCCTTGCATCATCTTTGCTTTTGCTAGTTCCTTTATTGTCATATTGTGTGTTTTCTTGATCTCACTATGAAACTTTGTTTGTTTCGCAATAGATTGTGCAACACTCCTCCTATGCTAGTAGCTCTAAAATCCACCAACATGGGAAAAAGTTAACTCACAACATCTATTACTAGAAGCTTAATAAAAACACACAGTGGAAATAATAAGCTTTATTGCAAATCATATATTGTCAATATACAACATAGTAGAAATATCTAATTTTACATCTAAATTTCTCTAAAAGTCACCTACATCATGAAAACTATATGAGAACATTTACTTAATTGGGCCACTTTTGTTCACTCAATTGAAACATTTACTTAAAAGTCACCTACATCATGAGAACTATATGAGCAAATGCTCAATAAGTAAACCATATGAATTCACTTTCAAAATACTTTTCTTTAACTTTTACCTTAGCGTCCTTCTGTATGGTGTTAATCTCATGTTATTAGACATACTCATTGGCTCTTCTACTGGAACTTATTTTCTCATGGGATTTGGCCCTGATAACATTAACTTTCTTTGGTTCATAGTAAGCACAAGAGTTTGCACTATGCATAAGACACCTTTTTACAAAACATGTCAAAGCATATACATATCATAATCATCATAACATAAATTGAAAACATGCTTTTACAGACATATTAATATTCAAATGATGCGGTGAAAGGTATGCTTATATCAAGCTACTTAATAAGGAACAATTGCTATATCTTTTTCTTTTCTCTCTTCTTTTCATTTTACTATCGTTTCTCTTCTTTCTTTCCTTTTGTCACACAAATTTCCTACCTTTGGGCATGCGACAAAATGGCCCACTAATCTCTTATTTAAAAGCATCTATTGAGCATTACAATGCATCTCTTGAATTGTAACTTTACATGTATCATCATGTGTCATTATGCATGTAACTACTTGGCCACCTTTGACACTTAGCTATCGCACATGTTTGCCATATGTTACCAAAGACACTAAGCTTGTTTCAATCCCTGCCATATGGTGGCATATGTCACTCTAGGTGTGTGCCCTTAGTTACCATGTATATAGGCCACCTAATGCTTATGTGTCATGCTAAGGTTAGTTATCAACATTGTTACAACATCTCATGCTTAATCAAGTGATGAGTTACAACCTACCATCATATATTGACACCTACCTTCCTCTGAATGCTACCTCGTGCTTAATTCACTATAATCTCATTAATGCTTCTAAGAATTTTATAATCTTTGATTCTTGAGTTTCTAATTCTAAGCAAGAAGCTTAAAAATTCGAGTATTACAAATTGAGCCCTAGAAATTATTTTCGAGCCTAATCATGCCTAATACTTTATTGGAGGTCCAACCGAAGCTACTTTGTAAGGGCATATCAAGTACACTAGTAACGTCAACATCAACACCAATAAATTGGAGACTAATGCATGTGCTACCTTGACATGTCATGTCATGACCTCGATTGTGACTTCCAAATATATGTTAGAATACTAAAATATAATTATTAAAATTTACAACTTTTTTTTTTGAAAACAACACTAAAACTCCAAATAAGAATGATTTAATATCTTCAAATGAGACTAATTTAACATTATTAATTATGCAAAAAATATCTTGGAATATTTAATGCATAATAATTTTTTAGTTACGACAACAACCAAAACAAGAAACATATATACATATATATACATATATTTAGAGTCTCAAATTTGGCGATTATTAAATTTATGAACAATGATAATTTAAAACTTGAAACATAGAACAATCTTCTTTTTAAAACATACAGGTTGGGTCATATGCACACTGGGTTCCAAAGTAGCCATAATTGCATCCTCAACTAGTGTGGGAGCTAGAGGCTCCATTTGAAGTTCATGTAACACAACTTAAATCGATCTTTAAGAACATGGTAGCTAAATTAATCAAACACATCATTGATGCATATGGGTATCAATTCTTTATTGTCGCTTTATTAAGCTCTTGATAATCAATACACATTCATATAGTGCCATATTTCTTCTTAACAAACAAAACTAGAGCTCCCCAAGTTGACTAACTTGGTTGACTATACTTCTTATCTATTAGCTCTTGTAGTTGCATCTTTAATTCCTTCGATTCTACTAGCACCATTCTATATGGGGCCTTAGAGATAGGCGTGGCTCTAGGGACAAGCTTAATTTCAAATTCAATCTCCTTATCAGGAGGAAGTCTCAAATATCTTTTGGAAACACTTCAATGAACTCTTGTACTACCAGCACATTTTTAGGTCCTGACATTCATTACGTGGAATTGTCTTGGATGCTTGCTGAATAACCCATACATCCTTGGTGTAATAACCTCTATGTTTTCAAGGCAGAAACGTGGGAATGCAGGTGTCATTAGAACTTCCAATGAATTGGATATGATCATCATTTGAAGGTTAAAACACAACTTTTTTTCCTATTGTAGTTGATGATGGCATTGTATTTCAATAAAAAATCTATACCTAGAATGGTATCATAGTCATACATGTCTAACAAAATTAGATCAGCATATAATTCTCTATTGTCGATAAGTATTAGGGAGCTTTCATATATGACTGGGAAAGAAGGATCTTTCTAGAAGGCAAGGAGACACTAAGAGTTTTAATTATAGCATTAGGGACTCTATTTAATCGAGTTACAAATTTTGGAGATGTAAAAAATGTGTTGCACTAGAATCTATGAACATATATGCATTAGTACTAGCTATAGAGATCTAACCTGTAACCACATGTGGGTTGGCATCAGCTTAGGCTTTAGCCAAGGCAAAGGCATGAGCATTAGTTTGGTGTTGGCCTCCTTGTTGTTATCGTTGTTGTTGCTGTCCAAGTCCATATTGACCTTGTCTTTGGGGATAGTTTGGCCAGAGATGATTGTCACTTCCACACTCACAACAAACCTTGCATGTTGCCCGACACTCTTTGAAATTTCCTTTCCCACAGTGAGTACATGTTGGAATTTGTGCTCGAGTAGAGGTTGGAAGTTGCAGTTGTTGGTGCTGGGGACGTTGTTGGGACCATTGAGGATGATTCCTACTCTTCTTAAATCTAGAATTCCATGTCAGTCGTTGGTTCCTATGATTGCTTCCTAAGTTTGGATTTCTACATGAAATCTTGTTTGGTGGAGTCGGCACATTTTGTGTTACTTTGGATTCACATCTTTTTACTTGTGATGCCTTTTTAATAACTTCAAACATTTTGTTGGTAACTTTAGGCATCTTTCTGCGCATGTAACTCAGCAATTTCACTGGATAGGTCAATCCTGGGGGCCTAGTTCATGGTATTCTTAACAGCTCATCATCTCGGCATTTGTGGTGAAGTTTTATGAATTAATTGAGAACATTATTAGTCCAACAAAATTGTTCTATTACCCTCTTCTATATAAACCTTACAACTTATTTCCATAAGCCCTATCTTAAATGAAATTAATAGTAAAATGTCTTATGACTCAGTCCATCAAATATTATAAATTAATTTTTATTAAAAAAAGCATATTGGTGAAGTCGAGACTATGTTGTTCGAAACTATGTGCATAGGGTTGTCAATAGAAACGCTTTTAAAACTAATAGCTTTAATACTATTCTTTGTCGTGACCTAGTTTGTGACTTTGAAATATATATTAAAATGCTAAAATATAATGATTAAAATTATCAAAAAAAATTTGAAGAAACAATGTTAAAATTCTAAAGTAGAACGATTTAATTTCTTCAAAGGAGAATAATCAAACATTATAAATTATGCAAAACATTTCTTGGAATATTTAATGCATAATAATTCTTCAGTTACAACAACAACAAAACAAGAAACAAATATATATATATATATAGTCTTAAGTTTCGAAATTATTAAATTTGCAGACGTTGATAATTTAAAACTTGAAACATAGAGCACACTTCTTTTCAAGACACACAGGTTAGGCCATATGCACACGAGATCTTGAAGCAACCACATTCCTGTCCTGAGCTAGAGGATCTATTTAAAGTTCCCGTAACACATAACTTAACAACATGAGTGATAAACTCAATAAATAAAGCTTTAGCTCACAAAATATTTTTTCAAAGCTCATTAATACATATTAGAAAAGTTTAGACCTAGGGCTTTAGTGTGGCCTTATCATTTTTTTTTTATAAATATGAGCACGAGTATACCTCTAGGAATTTAAATATAAGGACACTAATCACCCTATGGGTACTAATCCCTCACAATTATTACTTAAGGGCACTAATCAACCTGTGAGAACTAATCTCCCAAAATAATAATATAAGTGGCACTAATCACACCATGCTTGGCGCTTTGTCACCACAACACTAAGTCATCTAAAAACGTCATGAATTGATTAAATTTTATAATAATAATATTATGCGTTTTTAAGATAGTCACACACACACATATCATTTCTCAATATCCAAAATCATTGGAAATATGTAGAGGACAAACCATAAATCAAAGACAAACCATAAGTCAAAATATTCAAAATACCAAAATAATATACAACTATGTGTTACAGGTAAACACTTTACTTCCTAATTATCCTCAAAATAGTGAGTGTAGAAAGGTCGGCCTCTTCACGGTGTAATGGTGTGCTATGATTTTTAATATTATTAATTAATAATTTAGTATTACAAATCATTATTACATTGATTTAATCACATTGTAAATCCAAATTTTCAATCATATCACCATAATCACAAACAATATTTATATACAAAATTTCAATTTGAGCAAATTCACAATATTATCACAAGTAGCAATCAACGAATTTTATAAACTTACAAAAAATTCAAACGACATTAAAATTTCAATATAATATACAGGACATCTAAAAGCATCATCAAATTTAATTTCATCAAATTTGAACACTTATAAGTATATTTTTTCATATGTTACAAGATAACAATATTACTAGAATTACCACGGCAGCATCAAATTTTTCAATTTTATAAAATTACACAAAATTAAAATGGCTTTGATATTTTAATACAATGTAATAGATATTTAAATATATCACATATTTAAATATCATAATAACTTAAGATGTTTAGTATTCTATGTAAATATTCTATAAATTTGTAATTATTGTAAATACCAATTTTATATTTTATAAGTCATAGTGTTGCTGTTGAGAAAATACTAATGGTAATCAACAATCAATGAATTTTTTAAAATCATACAAAATTTTAATGACTCCAAAATTTTTGTACAGCATACTAAATATATATAAATATAACCAGATTTAATTTCATAGTATTTAGAGTACTGTAACTACTTCTTTCACATTCTAGAAGTCACCATATAAAGTTATTTCCAGAACACACCACGGGCAATTAAGAATTAAAGAATTTGATAGAATTATACAAAATTTTAGTAACTCTGAAATCTTAGAACAACACTTTTGACATATGTACATGTGATTTGATTTAATTTCTTGTCATTTGGATCAATATAAATATTTCTTTCTAACTTCACAAACATTAAAAACATGGTTGGAAATCAACAGAAATAGCCGAACGACAGACATTCATTAATCTATAACCTAAAATCTAATGTTTGCATAAAAGCCAAAATTTACAGACAATATTCACACACATAAATGAACATCAATCCCAATTTTCACTTTTAACACATCTCGAAACGTCCTCAAATATTTGGCATAATTAAAATCAATTTGAGATTTGTAAAACAACATTTGGTAAAATAACTTTCGAGACAATAAAAAATAGTGTATTTGAATACAAAAGTTTATTTGAGACATCTCTAATATACATATCAACAACACCCAAAAATAATTTGAAGTATGGATTTTTAGACCAAAAATGAGTTTTTGAGCAATATTCTTATAATAATTTATTTCTTAACAAAACCAAACATTAAACCATACAAAATAAATCAATAATATTATAGTAAGACTTTGAATGAACATAGGTAGAAAACTGACCTCATGAGATGGCCGAAATACCATTACGACTGAAAATGATTTCGATGATCACACTATAAAACTTGCTGATTTATCCTCCACTTTTTAAAGAAGGCTTTGCTTGTGGCTATGAGAAATGTTTAGAATAATTTGAAGAGGTATATCGGACGGCTTATATGGCTAGAAAGGTTTTGTTGAAAATAAAAAGAGAAAGAGGATACATGGTGGAGAGAATAGGAGGTGCACGAGTGAAAAGAAAGGAGATTTTTTTTAAGAGGTTTGAACGGGGCGTATTAATGATGTTAATTAAGTCCTATAATCAGGCTTAATTGCTCTGTTCACATCATAGAATAGTTGACAAGAGGAGGTGATCAACTGTAGGAGGAAATCACAGGGGAAAAAGGAATCACATAAGGAGCCATTAAAGGATTTGTTGTTCATCTTAAGGAAATTCTTCTCCAAATCTCTTTAATGATGATATGGCAGTGATTGTGTGTGATTTGAAGGGTTTTAGAGGGTTTTGGATGCAAAATTAATGAAGGAAAAGTTTTAAAAAAATCTAGAACGAATTCTTGTTGCAGGCATATGTAGAAGACAAGGAAAAATGACATTTCATTTTTCTCTTTGTGAGGAAAATGACGTGTCATTTTTTAAAAAATTCAGCATTACATGTCAATACGACATATCGTTTTGTTCACTTCCTTAAGGATTTTTTTTAATTTGTTAAATATATATAACATAAATCAAAATAAAAAAATCATTTAAAAATAACCAAAATAAAATTTTTTAATAATAATAGTAATTAAAAATAAATTATAAAATTTTCAAAAATTAAAATACCATACACAAATAATTAAAAAACAACAATATCATCAAAATTAACAATGTGCAAACAAATCGCAAAAATTCAAACTCGTACACACAATGCTCTTAGTTGAGTATT
Source organism: Artocarpus camansi (assembly GCA_002024485.1). NCBI lineage: Eukaryota > Viridiplantae > Streptophyta > Magnoliopsida > Rosales > Moraceae > Artocarpus > Artocarpus camansi. The sequence continues at coordinate 7,923 of LNSY01382453.1, forward strand.
GAACATTCACGCTGTGGTGAAACAACACTTAATAAAAATAATTAGTCCGTAACAGTAACAGTGACAATGACGACGACAACAACAACAATAATAATAATAATAATTACAAAAACAATTATAAAGAACTCATTATTATGATTTGATAATTATTTCATTTATCTACTTGTGACAATAAATAGATTTTTTAAAAATTCGCGGGCTTACGGGTCACACCTAGGGATTTACTGGACCCTAACAAGTAGCTATTATTTTGTTTTCATTTTTTTATTTTTTTGTTGAATAAATTCATGGCGTGGAGAAATTTTGATTAAAGAATTCTTCTGTAGTGTTTTCAACTAATATTTTGATAAACTTTTTTGTTCTTATCTTGGTTTTGAATTATTATTTTTTTATTTGTGTTTGAATTAATTGTGTTCATTAAAATTTGATTATATTCAGATTTAGGAAAGCAGGGTAGGGAAGTATTATTTAGTTGATAACATAATCTTGTAAACTCCTCAAACTAATGTATTATGTAACTGAATTATATCTCTATTGATAAATGCACATGCCTAGAAAATAATCTTTTTAAATTTTAAAGTATTCTACTAGATTAATATTTCTCTTAATTAGTCATTCGACGAGAAACTATTCTTTCTTTTTAGGAAAGAAACTATTCTGTTAAACTATTGAAAGTAACTATGTGAAATATTTTTTTATGTTATATGATTGAATTCATTTAATTATGCACAGAAAATAAGAATATCAGCATCAGTGGAAATTCTCTATGTGCGAAAAATCTAGCTTTGGTTCTCGCGTGCCCACACCTTTACTGGCGTGAAATCTATACTATCATATTTCTCAAAAAATTGATGTTGCTTCAAGCCTAGCAATTCAATCGTCCCAAACCACTTAGCCGACAAGCCAACATGAAATACTACACAATACATGTCTCTTATGCACTCCACACTGAGCAATCACTACAATAATTACATGTAGCATGACTATTCGCCCAATTTTAACTCAATAATGACAACCTTGACCTGAAATAGCAACCCAAAAAAATGTTCTTAAGGCAACTTAAAAGACAAAAAGAAGTAGATTTTTTATCACATAATTATGGAGAAATTAAAAATTCAATTTTGCGTATTATGTATTGTATTTTTAATAGTATTTATAACATTATCATTCAAAAAATGCAAATGCTCCAAAAAAACACAGATTTGAAAATATTAATTTATGATTTATATATAGGATCGGCGAAACTTATATGTAACTGCAAAGAATGTTACATTAAAATACTATAAAGTTACATTGTTGTTTTTAAAAAATTATTTGTATGTGCAAAAGGACAATATTGCCCAATAAATAAATAGATAACTAATCTAAGTCAACTCTTTCTGTTTACATGTGATAACAGGTTGCATCATAGTTACTAACCAAAAAATTAAAAAACATGGTGTCACTTGGGACATTTTTAGTCCAATCACATATGATTATGGTGTCTAATTACCAAATTAATAATGGATGGAACTTCCATCTCTATGGGTAGAAGAAAAATCCTATACAGACACACACATATTAACCCTATTGAGAGAGACAGAGAGCAGAAATGGGCTCCAGTGCCTGCAAGAGGCGGTTGGCACTGCCACAGAACCTGGGCTTCAAGGCACTAAGGTGCGCCACGCACACACTGTTGGGGTCTTGCGGCCCCGACCCCATCCCCCTTAGTACGTGCCTAGGGCCTCAAGGCCCTAGCCCCTTGACCCCTAGTACGTGCATACAGCAAAGCCATTGTTGCCTGAGGGCGACAAGGGCTAGCAACGATCAAGAAGTCTATAATGATTTCGCCGATTGCTGGTCGCTTATCAACGATAATCCAATAGATTACTCTCAGAATATCGATAGGAACAACTTCAATAAAACATATATGTATGAACATCGACTGACTTACTGATATAAAACAAAGCCCTCTAGTTGGAGTCACAGAAATTCTAAGAACTATAAGAACTATGACTGAATGGTAAATGAAAAAAAAAAAAAAGATAGTAAATGAAATTACCAATATTTCAGATTTAACACACTTATTAGAAGGAAAATCCGAAAGCAACGAAATATCCTTTTGATAATGACCAATTCACACACTTTTGAAAAATATTCTTTTTGCAATGACCAATCCACATTTCACTCTTGATTTAATACATGCAGATTTATTATTAAGAAATAATAATAATAATAATAATAATAATAATAATAATAATA
>LNSY01382458.1:0-15525 GCA_002024485.1 Artocarpus camansi
TTCTTGTGATTTTCTTTCCATAATCTTATTTCTCTTCTAATTCTGAGCATTTTGATACAAAATACACCTCATTTTTTGAGAAAATCAGCGATTGCTAGACTTGTTTGGCTATTGCGAATTTCAAAGACTCACGAACTATTGAGATATTCCTAGATTTTAGGATTCTTTGGCCTTTTGATCTTTAAAACCCTAGATCTCCTTTGGTAAACCTATTTTTATAAGAATATCAAAGGTGGTTATCATCGATTCAAGCTCCAACAGTGGCAAGGACCCTTGGTCGAGTAGTGACGAAAGGGAAAACGACAAAATGATTTGCCAACAGTCATGATCGAATCAAGTACCAGAATTGGTGGTTTCGGGACCAGCAAAGATGCAATGAACCCTAGGGAAGAGCGAAGCAACCAACGGGTCCCTCTACAAAGGTCAATAAAATTGAACCGCTTGAAAAAAGAAAGTATAGTTCTCCAACAAAAGAAGTGCCCTCTTTTATAAAGAACTCTTAGTCTGTCTTGACAGAGGGAGATTTACAAACGATAACATCAAAGTATAAGGTCCCATTTTTGGTAGAAATTCAACTGCCTTACCCTAGCAAACAAGCCGACACGTAAAGTGATAACTGGTTTTGCGTGTACACCAAATGGTTCAAACTCGGTCTTCGACTACCGATCCCCAAGTTCTTGATGGAGATTGTTGGTTACTTCTACATTTCCATGACTCAACTAATGCCAACTAGAATTCAGTTACTGAGAGCCTTGATGGTTCTAATTGAAGAGGCTGGGATTGACTTCGATATTTATGATTTCATTTGATGCTACTACTTAAAGCCAAACAGCAAAAACTTAGGTCGCTTCTACTTCATGTATCAATAGTCGAAGCAACCTATAACAAAATTTGTTAATGTAGATAGACATTGGGAAGAAAGATACTTCTTTATGTCGATCAACCATGAGTCTTTTGAGTTGACTACTCAATTTCCTTTTCCATTTGCTTTTGGTCACAATGGTAAGCCTCAATACTTGCGTTTACTTCAAGTAGTAATTCCAACTGATCTCAAGTGCTATCTTTCTTTGTAGATTACATGTTGAATCATCCAGCTCTAATAATTAGAGGTTCCAAGCAAGGTTAAATGCACTACTTACATTAAAGGTTCAGACTTTGGCTGAAATCTTGCAACGCGATCGACTTGGGAAGTCATCTATTTGAAAGTACTTCAAAGAAATCCCAACAAGTATTCCTATTTGATTTCTAAAATGAGTTAATTAAGTCTTTGTATGCCGCGGTGCACTTCAACGACTGTACAGTCCATCTAAATATATTACCCCTCCATCTAACAAAGACATTCATCTCGTAGAAGCCGCACTGGCAGCCATGTAGGCAACATTGCCCTCAGTTAGAGAGATGCAAAAGAAGAAAGCCGTAGACAAAGTAGTGAAGAAGAGGAGTCATACTAGTGGAATATTGGTACAGAAGAGAGGTTACTCCTCCAACCGTTTCATCCGATTTGCCTCCACCTCCTTCCTTCGACATACAACCCTCACCATCGAAGAAAGGGAAGGGTGGACAGCCTTCTGCTTCGACCAAGGACGTCAAACCAATGGTTCCCAAGAAAACCCTTGATGTACCAGAAGACGTCAACATTATTCAAGTCAAAGAGTCGGTGACAAGAGCAGCCATAAATTTTTTGTTCAACAAAGATGAACAACTTCTTGGTGGGAAGCCATTTGCTTGGCTTTACAACGAATCGGATGTGGCTATATGACAGGTAAATCGCCAAACCATGTTCAATTTGGTTGTCTTTATTTGTATCATTTTATATAGATATTTTGTAACACAGGCTCTTTTGCTTCATAATCTCTTTGCAAACAAAGTTGATCACAAATACAAGCAGGAACTTCTGAAAAATAAGGAGCTCAAAATGGAGCTTAGGAAGGTAAAAATCGAGAGAGATGACAAGCAAAGGGAGCTCACTGATGTGGCTGATGCATTGAACAGATCGAATGAAAAGGTGCTAAGCTTGGCTAGTAGCATTTGACTTTCCAAGGAAGAAGTTGACGACTTGAAGAAGACAGTGGCTATGAAAGACAAAGATATTGAAGAAATCAAGGAGCAACTGCTTAAGGTCCATGGCGCTTCCTCCTTCAAGGCACAACTTGAGGCCTTATTAGAATTCAAGTCAGGCTAACTTTGCATTGAAGCGATAGATGAAGAGATTAAGGAATTGCAAGAACTGTTGTCACAGGATGACTCAAATGTTTAGGTCGTTGAAAAAGGTGAATCAGCTCGCTAGGATGTCCTTGTCAATCCTACCACTCCTGAGCCAAGTGTCATTCCAACGTCGAGTGGTGAAGTCGCGAAGCCCCTAATTTTGGAGCTGACCTTGGGCAAAAATGTTCAACTTGTGAAGGGATGAGATTCTTAAGAGATGTTTCTATTTTATATTGATACTGTACTTTTTGTTTTGTTTGTATCAAACATTTTATATCTCCGAACAAAACTTCAATCTCAAATTTAACTTTACAAATTTAGCTTCAGATTACTCGTGCTATTATATGTAGTGTGCAGCGATCAAGCTCTTGGTTAATTTAAATAAATCAAAAGCAATCAAACTAATAATGTATGATAGATCAAAGTATCCAATTGGATCCAAAGGGATCAATGTAATATCAAACTGAGCTATTATTCTAGCATGAACCAAACTTTTAAAGGGTTAACATAGTTATTGGCAAGACAGAGCCATGCAGATGGCGATTTGGGATTAGACTTTAGGATAGTCGATTAAATCTAGCATGGTGTCGAGCCAATAGGATGGACATGTAAGATCAAACTATGAGCTAATCAAACTCCATGCCATGAAAATGGTGATATCGGATCAAACCTTGGGAGAGTTGATCGAATTTACTTTACCGCTTGAACCTCGATTATGGCACCAGTTTGTTCAACGAGGGTTTGGTTTTGGATCAAATTGATTGAGTCCAAGGAGTAACAAAAGTGGAGATGCAAAATTGTTTAGATTAAGTGGGTCGAGTCTAAAATTAAATAGAGATGGCAATGTGAGAATGTTTGGATCGAACTAGTTAAGTTCAAAGTAGGCCATGAAGATGGCAATGTGAAAGTGTTCGAATCGAACTAGATGAGTCCAAAGTAAGGCTATGAAGATGGCAATGTGAAAGCATTCAAATCAAAATAGTCAAGTTCAAAGTAAGGCCATGAAGATGGCAATGCGAAAGTGTTCAGATCGCACTAGTCGAGTCCAAAGTTAGGCCATAAAGACAACAATGAAAAAGCGTTCAAATTGAACTGGTCGAGTTTGAAGTAAGGCCATGAAGACTGTCAGTGAGTTTAGCTCGAGAACTTGGCAATAAACTTGGAAAAATAAAAATTGAATTAATAATGTAGCTGTACTCGTTTATAGTTCATTAGTTGCCTACATACGCATGTGTAGGGATCAACCCAAATATAGTTCGATTATATGAAGGATAAATTAAGAGCAAAATTTATAAATGCCACACATAATACTTCCTTAAATGACGCACATTCTGGCTTTTAGAAAGGATTAATCAGTCTAATTTTTTCAAGTTGTATACCTCGTCTTGAACGATGAACCAAACCCAATAAGGGCCTTCCCAGTTAGCCGTTAATTTTTCAGCATTAGCTGTTCTCATATTCTAAAATACTTTCTTGAGTACGATTTTGCCCTCTTGGAATCTTCTGACTTTTACCTTCCGATTGTAGCATCTAGTAGCTGCTTGCTGATAACGTCCAAGGCGATAAAAGGCTTCGTCCCTCTTCTCGTCGATCAAATCCAATGCATCCTGTATAATTTCATCATTCTTTGCTTTGTTCAAAAGCGAGTAGTTGACCCAAAGATCTGGCGCAACTATCTCGATCGGGATGACGACTTCTATTCCATACACGAGCGAAAAGGCAATTCACCAATCGCCCTTTTTGATGTCGTTCGGTAGGCCCAAAGCACCATTAGGAGTTCTTCGACCCAACGTCCTTTCCTAGCCTCCAGTTTCGTCTTTAGGTTTTTCACAATAGTCTTATTTGTCGCTTCTTTTTGCCCATTTTTGTGCAAGTATCTGGGTGTTGAGAAGCTCAAAGTAATGTCTCAATCATGACAGAATTTTTTAAAGGATGAAGAAATGAATAGGGAACCATTATTGATAATGATCTCTCTTGGAACTTCGAACTGACATATAATATTTCTCCAAACAAACCTTTTGACATCTTGCTTTTTGACATTGGCAAATGCTTTGGCTTTGACCCATTAGAGAAATAATCCATAAGGACAAGCGAATGCTTGAGTTGTCCTAGAGCTAGAGGAAATGGTCCAACCACATCCATTAAATACTTCATGAATAGGTAGGGCGAACTAACCGAGGAGAGTTCTTTAGTTGGTTGGTGAATGTTGGGAGCGTGCCTTTGGCCTATTGCATTCACGAGCGAAGCTCTCACAGTCGCTTTACATAGTTGGCTAGTACAACCCTTGCCTCTTAACTTTGTTACATAGTGATCTACCTTCTAAATGGTTGCTGCACGATCCCTCATGAACTTCTTGAATTACCTTCTCGATCTCATCTTCCCTAAGACAACAAAGATAAGGTCCTATGAAAGAACACTTATAAAGTTTCTCATCAATCAGGTAGTATCTTGTAGCTTGAACTTTGATCTTTCTTGCTATCTGTTTATCTTTGGGTAGCCAACCATCATGTATATACATCTTGATGGGCGTTCTCTACTCTTCCCTTAGGTCGATATAATTTGTCTCCTCGATGAACTCAATGCTCAGACCATCAATTCCTTCAAAGGGGATTATTCTTCTCTCACTAATTTCGACCAAAGATCCAAAATTGGCGAGTACATAGACTTTCGAGTTCTGTTCTCATAGGACATGTTTCACTTCTAACTAGTCGAACTGGGTCTTAAGCTTGGTGACTAGACTAAGGTATAGAAGCATCTTCTCGTCTCGGGCCTCGAACTCTCTGTTTATCTAGTTAACAACCAAAATGGAGTTGCTTTTGAAAACAAGTTTGGTAGCCCCAGTGCGGCAGAGAACCTTATACCAACAATTACAGTCTCATATTTAGCTTCATTATTGGTAGCCTTGAATCCTAGTCAAAAACTCTGTTTCATTTCGTTGCTAGTTGGCGACTTCAATACCACTCCTATTTTTTACCCTTTCTCATTGCTTGATTTGTCGACTTGCACAATCCATGTTTTTGACATATATCCTTCCGGCTTGTACGTCAATTTAGCGACAAAATCTGCAAGCACCTAAGCTTTTAGCACTGTTCGAGGTCTATACTTAATGTCAAACTCTGTCAATTCAACGGCCTATTTCGTTATTCTTTTAGAGGTGTCTAGTTTGTGTAAAATAGCTTGCATCAGATAAAATGACAACACCATAATAGTGTGGCCTTGAAAGTATAGCTCCATGACGAGTGCGAGGGCAAGCTTTTCAACAACAAAGTACCTCATTTCAACATCTAGTATGGTGTGGCTTATGAAGAAAACTAGCTTTTGGATAGTGTCTTCTTCTCAGACAAAGGCTGAACTTATTGTTGTTTCTAAAACCGCCAAGTACAAATATAATGGCTCTTTGTCTTTCGGCTTCGATAGGATTGGTGGAGTGGTCAAGCATCTCTTCAACTCTTGGAACACTGCCTCGCTTCAAGCTCCTTGTTGTTTGTTCCATTCAAACTTTGTGTTCTTCTTGAGCAACTAAAAAAAAAGAAGACATTTATCTACGAACCAGCCAATGAATCGACTAAGGGCTACGACTCGACCAGTAAGTTTCTACATCTCACACTTGGTTCTCAATGATAGCATCAACTGAAAATATTTTATTTGGTCTGGATTTGCTTCAATTCCTCACTTTGTGATGAAGTATCCCAAGAACATGCCGCTTGCCTTTCCAAAACTGCACTTCTTTGGATTCAGTTTAATGCCATATTTTTGGAGAATGTTGAAGTATTCTTACAGATGTTGGACATAGAGATAAGCTTGTAATGACTTAACCAACATGTCATTAATGTATACCTCCATATTCTTACCAATTTGTTGTTCGAAGATCATGTTGACAACCTCTTGTGAGTGGCTCCAACGTTCTTTAGGCCAAATGGCATGACCTTGAAGTAGAAGATCTCTTGTTCTGTAATGAAAATAGTCTTTTTTTGGTCATCAGGGTGCAAAAGGATCTGATTATAACAAGAGAAAGCATCAAGATTTCATTGCCAGCCGTAGTGTCCACAAGTTGATCGATATGTGGCAATGGGTAACTATCCTTTGGGCAGGCTTTATTTAGGTCCGAGAAATCAATGCACATTCACCACTTCCCATTTTGGTGAGCCAATCACGGTACTATACAGGACGAATAAACCTAGCCTCGAGTTGTCTCCTCACTTCATCCTTCACGACGTTGTTTCGCTCAATTCTAGGCTTTCTTCTCTTCTGACGAAATGGTTTGTGATTTGGATTGACGTCAAGTTGATACGAAATTATGCTCGGATCAATTCGTGGCATATTTGCATGGGACCAAGCGAAACAATCATTGTTAGCTTTAAGGAAATCAATAATTTTGGATTTTATTTCAGGGTCAAGTTATAACCCAATCTTCACTATACATCCTTCATCTTTTGGATCGATTTGTACGTCGTCAAGCTGCTCCAAATCCGATTCGACGCAGTCTTGACTATTCAATCCATCTTGCTGACTTTTCTAAAATTGCTATAAGGCCTTTTTTTGCTTCATAGCCATTACATAACAGCTCCTCGTTGTTTCCTAGCTTCCTCAAATCTCCCTAATTCCTAGCTTTGTTGGAAACCTGATGGTCTAGTGGCATGTGGAGGGGACTACCTTCATGGCGTGTAGTCAAGGCAATCCTAGAATGATATTATGTCCCAAAGGGCAATCCATGACTAAGAAATTAGTCAACTTGTTTTCCTAGGGTGTGTACATTGGAAGTTTGATTCTCCTAATGGCTGTTGTTGCTTCGCTGTTAAAACCTACCAATGACGTAGGGGATTGCTAGATCTCCTCTTCATCAATTTCTATCTCCTTCAGCGTCGAGAGGAAGAAAATGTTAGCAGAACTTTCACTATCTACTAATATTCTACCAATCTCATAATTCGCAATGTTTAATCTAATAACAAGTGCATCGTCATGTAGAGTATCAAGCCCAAGCCCCTCGTTGCTGCAAAACAAAATAACATGCTTGCCAAATTCATCTGCTAACAAACTAGCAATCACTTGATTCGCTTTCTTTGGTGCGCCTTTATTTGGTTGATAAAATCGTCGCTAAAAATAGAGCCTTCACAAATGGCTCCAATTATCTTTCTAACTGGTGGTAGTGATGGCATCTTCTCTCGGATTTGATGGTCCTTTTGTCCTCCTTGCTCTTGGTTGAGCCCATATATTTTCCTTCCTCATTTAGAGAGGTACTTTCTTAAATGCCCTTTTTTGAGTAGCTCTACAATCTCAAATCGTAGGGGTTTGCAATCGACCATCAAGTGCCTTGTATCTCAATAAAATTCGCAATACTTTGACTAGTCATGTGAACAGCTTAAGGGCATCTTATTCAGCCACTTGATGTAATCTTTGCCTTTAAGCGAAGTGACTAGTTTGGATGGTAATATGCTGAGGGCGTAGTTTAGAGGTGATAGTGGTCTGGCCAACGATCACGACTTGTCTTCCTTTCTCATCCACTCCCTCTTTGGTGGTGTCCTCATCTGTCCTCTTTGATCGGGCTGCTGTTGCTTCTAACTCCACTTATCGTAGCCTTTTCTTCTCACAAACTCCCGCTCGCATCTTTCATTTTTCTCTTCCTGGTCAATCCATCCTTTGGCTCTGTTCAGGCTTCCTAAATGGTCTATGGGTAGTCTAAGCATATATTGTTCTTGAAGGGGGACTTGTGTAATAGTCCTTTCTTCAACGCCTTCCTAACTGTTCCATTGTCCAAGTCTAAAATCTCCGAGAGTGCTTGCTAAATCTTTTGATATAAGCCCATAGCGACTCGCCTAGGCTTTGAATGACCAACCATAAATCTTTGGTTGTCATTCCAATTTTGATGTGTATTGAGTATGCTTTGACAAACAAATCCACCAAATCTTTAAAGCTGTCAAATGACCCTATAGGTAGGTTATTGAACAATCAAAGCGTTGGACCTTTGAGTGATTATGTGAACAGCTTACACATCATCTTATCAAGAATTGAGTCTGGGATATTTGTAGCACTGATCACGTTCTTGTAATGCAACAAGTGGTCCTTTGGATATGAAGTTCCATTGAATCAAGTGAACACAAGGTTTTCATACTTCGATGGCATGATTGAAGTGATCCTCCTTGGGAATGGGGGATCTCGAATGTTCTTCGAGATGTTATCTAAGGCTGGGGTCTTGCTCGTCGCTTTTGAAACTTTCTAGTCAATCTTTTCTTCTATATGCTTACTGTTCTACTAAGCATCTCTTTCATTATCTACTGGATTGACTCTAGATTTAACAAAGTCAGGGTTAGGACTTCTTTGGATCGAGTAGAGGGTTTTGTTCTTCTGTTTCGATAATTGCATGGTTGCATAGATTGTATTCCATGTGTGTGTTCGTTGTCATTGTAGTGGTTGTCATAGTGGAAGTTGCTTCGACTATAGAAGCTAGTGTTGTTACTGGTGCTAGAGTCGAGGGAGTATATAGTGGCTACATCCTCCCAATTGGGCTGCAAGAGGACTGCTATCTTCCCAGCTATGGCATTTGAAACTACCATGTTCTGCTGAAGATATTGGGAGTGTCGAATACCCGTAGTACGAGTAATAGTAAGATTGTGATGCCATCTAAGAGTTTTGATAGCTGATTTGGCTCCTCAAAGCCAAATTCTCACCACTGAGCTACTCTAATCTTCTGTCGTGCTCTTAAGAATGAGTTGCCTATTCCTAGAGTATTTTCTTTAGGGCATCCAGCTCTACTGTAAGAGCTTCCATTTGCTGGTTAGCCTGGGGAATCAATTTTGTCTCCTCAATTGCAATTTCAGAAGTTTGCTGGTTGTCCTCCATTTGCAATTAAGTTAAAGATCCTGGAGTTGATGATCTAAAGGCCCCACAGTGAGTGCCAAACTATAGAAGTGGATCTACAATCAAATGTAAGAATATTGATTTGGGTTGTTAGACTTCTGTTTATGGAACTTGGGCCCTCAAACCACCGTCAATTAGATCTATTAACTCTAGTCAATGTGGAAGATAAAAAATGCAATAACAGAAATAAATAGTGCTATAATGACTAGAATATCACACGCAGGATTTATAGTGGTTCACTTTGTTAACGAAGAATTACGTCCACTATAATGTACTATAATATTCTAGGTATAAATTACAAAGGAGATAAAGAAATGAGAAGGCAATCTGGTAGAGTTTCTGTGTATTTTTCTTGTGTGTCGTATAATAAACAACTATCCCTTTATATAGAGATAAAAGAGAATCATGGCTCCCAATCGTTTGATGGAGTAGGACAATGCATTGTAAGTAACTACAATAGTGGGACATGTGTTGATTCATAATAGGTTACAAGAATCAAGCCTCCTCCACATTTCAGTCCATGACTAGACATGTTGTAACTGTAAGTTCATGCCGATAACCATCAACTCGTGACAATTGGTTAGATCAAATAAAGACTTGAAAATGAGTATGATCTACCTCAAGTGGTCGAGTAAACTGAATGCCTTACCATGCACGAGAATCAAACCAATTGAACCATACGAATCGTCAATTCGCTTGGACTTCAATTAGTTGATTCTATTCGATCCATTCGATTAATTTCAATACTAGGCCATCTGGGCTTATCAGCAATTTGGGCCTAACTAAAATGCACCCCAACAAAGCTAAGCCTCCTGCTCAATTTAGTCACCCCTTTTAAGAAGAGATACTATTAGAGTAGTCCTTCAACCCTACCAAAAATAATAAAATAATGCCTAAATTAGTGTAAAGAGTCTAGTAAAGCAGAGAGATGATCTTATATGCATAGTGCTCTGGTATGATTTTTAACTCTATATATGTGCTATAATGTTTATATTTATATGAAATAAATTATATTCCAATGTTTATTAAAATTATTGTTGATGTTATTATGTGCCCACTTTTGCATAAATACAGTCATGTTTTCTTTATGTAATTTAATTATATTACATAATTAATATTAATAATAATAAAATAATGCCTAATTTTATGAAATGTCTTTTACTGTAGTATGACTTATTATATTATTAATTCTAGATAAAACAAGGTTCTATCGAACTTAATGTAAAAATTTATTCTATTAGAATATATTAATTTTGATTTTTTATTATCTTTCCTATCTTAAAATTATATTAATTATAATTGTAGTAATAGCGGTTATAATTTTTATAGTTAGTGCACCAAATCAATAATAAGAATTGGTTATTTTGCTACTTTTTTTTTTATAGGAAAACCATTGTTGTATTCAAGCTTCCTATATAGCTTTATAACTTATAGAAATAGCAAATGTGCTTACTATTAATAGGAAAAGATATAATAAATCAAATGCTTTAAAAAATTTTTATTTAGAGTTAAATTCTATATCAGTTACAAAACATATAAGAGATTCTCAAAGTTTTACTATCTTAATTTTATATTTTAAAACCTTATTTAAATTTGTTGAAACTTTTATTTTCTTTTAAATTTTGTTTGTAAAACCCTTGCTATTTAACCCATTTAAATTATCAATCTTTCAAATTCTTACCTCCATGTGGATATGACCGTCCTTATTGTACTGCAAGTGACCTCTTTTAAAGAAACATTTTGGGTGACATATTAGTCATTCCCTAGAGGGTTTTTTTATTTTTTTACATTGTATTTTGAACTTTAACACTTTTATATCTTCACATTTTAAATTTATATTAAATTCTCACTTTTTTCTTAGTCAACGTTACTTTTTACCACAAAAGATCTAACACCCCTTAAAAAATAACTTAAAATTACATAAAAAAAATTTAAGAAAAAGCTAAAACTTATAAAATTTGAAGGATATTTAAGTATTTTATAATGTCAAATCAAACTTTCACCTAAAAAAATTAGAATGTAACATGAATTTAAAATATGAAGTTGTAATAGTGTCAAAGTTCAAAAAACATGATATAAAGATCTAATAACCTCAAAATGCAAGGTATGAAAATAAAAATATCCCTGCCTTAGAAGTCATGATGTAGATGTGGTGACAAAGAAGCCTAATATGTTTTGGCTTAGAATGACATGTAATGGATTAAATGGCATTATTGCTAAAAAAAAGTAGGCATAGTATTAATAAAATAACTAAATATCATTTATGATTTAGTATGATGCATGAGTATATTCAAAGATGCCTGCGTGCATAGGCGTTAGAAAGCACACTAAGATAATGCCTATACGATGAACTATATGAGACCTGTGATTTCCAAGTCTTCTTGGGGTAATTAAAGTCATCCTTAATCATGCCGCCACTCTCTCAATCAATTTAACTTGTAAAATATTGAGAAATTACACATTATGTAACACTTTTAAAAGTTGTATTTTATTTTAAAAAAAGTTATATCACACTATCATTCATATTACATATTGACTTATACCATAAGTAAACATGTATGATTTTATAAAAAATAAGTCTTAAAAATAACATTTTTAAAAATTTTCCTAAAATACCTCACATTCAACTTAATTAAATGTCGTTCAATTTTGGCCAGATTTTTCCATCAATATAACTCCTTTAGGAGGATATTGGAAAAATGAAAATTAAGGATATAACCAGTCTTTTATAAGTTCGTTGAAAGCATCCATTGAATGCTTATTTTGGTAAGTTAATTATTATTTTTTTTTTACGCTAAATGCCATTTTTTTTAGAGGTGGATTGTTAACTGCCACATCCTAAAAGAGTATCACAGTGAATGCGACACTTATTTAAATAAAATTACTATCATAACGATTTTACCTTTTAATATCTCTCCAAATTTTACATTATACCTTCTTCAATCTCATATCATCAAACTCCTCTATATGACATATTTGGAATACCATATATAATGTAATGACGTGACAATGGCAATATTTCCAAATATTTTTTTGTATGGCATAAATTAATCCAAACCTTATTTTTGTAGCATTTATGTAAAAAGCCTGTTAATTATAAGTGAGTTCAATTAACAAATAAACTATCATTGTGGTAGGAGAAAAGTTTGCGGGAAAAATCTCCTTTGGGCGATATTATTTCCTTGACTACTTTTCTCTAACTATAAAGATCATGAGCCTTGCACTATATAGGCCAGTTTTCACTCAATATTTTTAAAGCATAGTGTTTGTTTTATTTTATTCAACACTTAAATAAAATAATATGTAATCTTAAGATTATTAACTTTTATTAATAATCTTAAAATTACACGATATACGAACATGTTAACGTGAGTGGCGCTTGCTATCATATACGGCATGTTATCTAAATGATGCAATAGGTAATCAATAACTATAAAATAGAAGAATGTAATAAAATCATGTAAATGATTGCAACAGTAACATCATAGTTCCTCCTATAGAAAAATAAAAGACAAAATAAAATATGATGTTGGATCATCATCTTCTTGTAATGCCCTTGGATGGTTGACTTTGATTATATCGGCCTTGGTCGCTCCCATAATCCCTTTTATAAAATTCCCAAAATAATATAACATTTTAAAAAATTTTCAATTTCATAAAATTGTTAGTACATTACGAATTAAATATTTTTCTAGACAAGTGGTTATTATAAATAGCCAAATAACCAAAATTCAATTTTAAAATAAATAATTGTTATTAATTTCATAAAATAATCCCACAAAAATAAGAATTTTTAATTGAAGTATAAATGTGGACGATAGCACATATCTCCTGTGTTTCACTTTTTTCTATTAAAACTGGTAATTATCCAATTTCAAAACAAGTGACTATTACCCTTATTTAAAACGACTCCATAAATAGATGTGGCACTTTCTCAAAATTCAAAAACTAGTAACGGTCATCTTTTTTCAAATTTTTTTTCCCTAAAATGATGAATTTGAAGTGTCCTAAAAAATCAAATCTGATAGCTACACAATTTTATTTTTCTAACTTTCAAATTTAAAAGATCTTGTAGTTTCCCAAAAACTCAAATTGTTTCCCAATTCATTTTTTGCAATGTGCTCAAAACAATGGATGCAATGGTTTCCCAAAATCTCAAATCAACAAACTCACAATTCAAATTTTTTAACTTATTCATTATTATGTTTATTTAAAAAAATTATTTTTGAAAAAATCAACCCCAAAGTCACCACCACAACATGGTAATGATGCCTCCTTTTGTAGCTACATGGGTGGTGGGTGGCCACCATTAGCGCCCAATGCCTATTAACAAAAGTTAACAAGAACTACATTTTGTAGTCCAAACTATGTTCCACACGTCCAATTAATATACACAAATCTACAGGGTTGTTTGGCTAAGTGGTGAGAATCGTGGTTCCTACCACAAACTCAGTTATAAATAGTATAAAGCTCTCACATGCTACGGTAACATAAAAAAAAATTGCTACAGTGTAAAGCTCTCACAAGCTATAGTAAAGTGGTTCTAACCATTGGTTCCTACCACCCTTCTAAACACCCTATACGTCTTTTCACGGCCAATCCTTGATTTTGACATAAAAATGTCAAAACCACTTTCAAATATAAAAGTACAAAAAAAAAACCTTTAAACGTACAAATTGACTAAAAACGCTCAAAAATACCTTTAAAATGTTTTTTGGTGCCTTTTTTTCTTCTAATTTTTGAAAGATTATTTTTTAAATTTTTAGAGATAATTTGTTCATTTTAAAAGTGAAAATCAAATATGGACCAAGATAAGGTATAATTTTATATTTTAATTTTAATTTGCAGGGACATATTTAATGAGTTCAAAAACCAAATGTATAAGTTAAACACACTTGAAGGACAAGGTGTAAAAAGGTAATTAACATCCATATATTCATTTAAGAGTAATAATAATTGGAATAATATCTCCAATACAGGAGTCTTAGCACATACATATATATATATACACACATACATACACACACACACACACACGATAATAACGTTAAAACTTTCCCGGCTTTTCCCCAAACTTTTATCATACTTCTTCATATGTAAAACGGCTACTGTCTAAATCCAATTTTGTTCCAAATGACGGTATTTGTTTATTGGTTTTCTTGTTTCTAAAAAAATGAGTTGTTTTATAAGAGTTAATCCAGATGTTTTTCGAGTAGGGTTAGCAGGATTTTCTACATTAGATGAATTAAGTTGACTATTCATTAAACTATCGTCTGCCATATTAATTTCTTTCTATTAATTCATCTACATCTTCTATTTTAATCGTATGGTTGGAGTGTACTAATTCTTCTAATTTTAATCTTCCTATTATTTTTTCTTAAATATTGTAAGTATTCATATCTCCAGAGTCAAAATAAATGTCTCTAAATTCTTTTTTGTGCTTCATTCAAACTATCATCGTCTAATCTATCTTATTATTTCTTCTAATTTATCTATATGCTTATCATAAAATTCTTAACTTTTATAATAGACAATGTTAGGAATTTGGAGAATTCACATAAATGCTATTTTTTTAGACTTAATAATTTTTATTTATGCCACAGAATATGAAAAGTTCTTATGCTACAAACTGAATTATTAGTTCCACGAGTCCCACTAGGACATTTCAACATATTCTGACAAGACATTTCCATATGTACATGTTGGGCGAGGACATTTCCACATATCCTAGCAAGACATACCTTTCCACCTTCCATATGCCATGATGGGACATTTCTACATTTTGTTATGTCCGTTTGAGACATTATCCAATGTCCCTTGCTAGCATGTTAAAGTGTCCAGAAGAAATATTTTGGCATGTTCCTCCGAGATATTTTTTGGTACCCTTTTCTTTTTCTCTTTTTCCTCTCTCTCCCCTCATTGCCACGTGCTCATCTCTAGCGTCGACGATGCTATCAATAGTAAACGAAATTGTAATGCTAGCAACTTTATCTCTAGATTACTAGTGATAACTTTATCTCTAGATTACTAGTGATAACCAATACCAATGAACAGTTGATAGAAAAAATTAAAAAAAAAACAAAAACATCTAAAACAATAACAACAAAATCAAGGAACTAGAAGCTCGAGTTGAAGAGGTAGACCAGGACCCTGATGGCGGTGTGGTTGGAGCAAAAGTAGGCTAATTGCAGCGGCGACGTGACTAGATTTATCTTCAATTTGTAACTTTGGTGACAACTTGGACAAGGATAGGGACAAAGATCGGTTACTTTGATGATGACTTTGACAAGGACAAGGATGAAGAGATCAATTGCGATATCGATTTATAACTTCAACAATGGCATCAATGAGGATAGGACAGGACAGATCGCAGCTCCAATGGTGAAGACGACGAAGGTTTCTTTGCGTCATAAATCTCAGTTATGAGATTTTTTGTGATGCCTAGAATTCTCACATACTCATTGA